>JARHVA010002900.1:1720000-1840000 GCA_037957365.1 Torreya grandis
ATTCATTGCATATGGTATCTTTATTATATCCTTAATACACCCATTTACAATCATTTTTATAATCACTCATCTATATTTCACCCAATTGAGAGTTATACCCCATGTTATAGTCTTAGGATTTGGAACCATTTCCTCTTGACATTTATGTGTAGATTTTCCTCTAATAGGTCTATTATTATTATCGGTCCCTACCCATATTATAAGTATGTGTAAGATCTATTATTATGACCTTATTTGATTCCTTGGCTATTAAGATAAAGAATATAATTATAGGTCATCCTATCCCGTGTATATATAGGTGAGGGAGATAGGGAAGAAACCTAATGAATCACTTTAGGGGAAGAAAGACAGTGGTGGGAATGTGTAATACTACTCATAATTCACTTCACGTCCTTTTTTTCACTATGAGTAACTTTTCAAAATTTGTTGGTGGTTTTATATGGTATTTTTGTGGAATAATATACACATAATGAAAAGAACTGAAGAAAAGTATCAAAGAATAAGGTAGGAGAGTTTTGGATTATAAACCTTAGATATTGGCTTAAACAAGTACATATTTAATATTAACTTTTAATTTAATCCTTGTAATGGTAGTTGTGAGTTGATAGCCATGATTTATAAATATTTTTATTATGCAAAGACTTTTAGCTAGTAATTAAAATACAAGGTGACCTCATTGGGCACAATGTGCCTTAACCAATTCTTTATTTTATTTATTATATAATGAAATTCTATATTTCAAAATAATATTTCTCTTTTTCTCACTATTATGTATGATGGCATCATGTTTATTTGTGGATGTTGTGGCATACAGTATAACTAAACCCTAGGTACCATCCACAAGGACTTAAATGAAAGGTATGGGTGAAATATTGCTATGTATCATCAAATGTTTTTAATATTGATAAATGATATGATGACTTTAGCTGGATATCATTTGATATGGGTTTGTTTACCATATACTATCATGAGTACACTATGTTTAGTTTTTCTCTTCATATTTTTCCTCTATTTTAAATTGAATTGTTACCCTTTCATATGTTTGTTTAGTGGAATTTTTTAATTCTCTAGATTATTTAATTGTTTATGATTTTATTTTTCTATCTCCACCTACATGGGGGATAGTTTAATCTTCAATTTTATGGTTAGGGTGATAAAGGACACCAATTCATGGGTTCATCTTACTCATTTTCTTATTTTCATCTTTTTCACAAGTTAATGTTATCATTTATAGTCACATAAATTAACATTTATTTATAAAATAATTTACTTGTGACCATAATCATACACATACTTAGTTAATACCCAATTCCATGTTTCTAAGCCACTATTTATATACTTCTATGTAGATGACCCTTATACTTGAGTGACTATGATACATGATGTCCCTATTATTCATTCCAAGTAGCCTAAACTCACTATTAGATTAATATACACTTATAATTTAGTTGTATTTCCTATTCAAACAAGGCTAATCCTTTAGTAATATCCAACTCATTATTATTGTATGATTCTAATGACCATATCCTCTCACCAAATAATAGCTAATTTCTCAAATTCAAATTCACCAAACTAGTCATCCTACACGTTTCACAAGTCCCATTCGATTGATTTCCAAAAATATCACTATAAAGATAAATTTTATAAGAATTTTCTCACTAGAGGATCATATGATGAAAAACACAATAATATATATTTATACTTTTATAGGAATGTTTCTATTCTTTGTAATTATAAGTTGACACAAGCCTATTATCATTGAGTTAGGTCTCCATACACCTCAAAGTTAATAAGTAATTTTAATCACTTGATTACACCAGTATTTCACCAATAACTATAAATGCACTAGTATTCAAACATACCACCATAACATGGGAGAACTACGTGGAGTTTGATCCCTCTTAATTATATTGGTATGTAGGTAGCACACAACATATGGGGTGTTAAGGTCAAGCACAAATTCAATCACTAACCCTTTTCCCATTTTATTTAGTTATTCATTGTTACCTATTTAGATAGGATTCCAAGTGAAAAATAAGCTACACATTTGATTTCATATCAAATCAATCAAATCAAAATACACACATATGACTCATATGTGAAGTTGCACATACCCATTTTTACACAAAGGGAAAAAACCTACCAAACACTTGTGATCCTTATAGATGGAAATGTAGTTCAAACTTGTTTGATTAGCATTACCTTATCAAAAAAATATGAAAATCCATATTTTTAACTTGTAGTCACATAATTGGTTCTATAATCACAAAAATAATCCTACATACTCAATTAAAACCAAGTCATTTATTTATTTGTTATTTCTCCTTTTGGCATGTTTTTGATAAATAGTAAGTCCAAATGAAAAATGATTAATTTATATTTATTTTATACATTTTTAATTTAACTATAGTTTATCATAATTAGGATCTAAGTATTCATTAATCCCCAACTTTTGCTAAAATATAATGGTGAAATCTATTGAATGAATATTTCAAAACCCTAACCATAAATGTTGCTAGGGTTTCTTTCCTTATTTTTATTATTTATAATTATTTTATAGTGTTTTAAGATTTGGTAAATTATTTTTTAAAAACAATCTTACAAGTTATAATTCTTATTTTGTTTAATCTAATAAAGTTATTTCTACTTATCTTAATAAAATTTATAGATTAAGTTATACTCAATTTGAACATTTTTAGATTTTAGTTGATAAAATCATAATGCTAGAAATAATTAATATAATTGATGACACATATAAAATAAAATTAGAAGGGTTTATTTTAAAGAATAAAGATATGTAAGGTGTATTTATAAATATTTTAGAAAGGAAATAAATAAAGTATCTGAAGGCCAATATTCTAAAACTTCTAATGTTATGGGTTATTTACCTTTATCTATACCATTCAATATAATTTTCATGCCAACATATCCTATGGGAAAAACTCATAATATGCCAATACCTACTCAATAATTTGAGACACCACCTTTGACTAGCACACATTCTATTCCTAATCTATAATCTCTTGTGAAAATTATTATATCTCTGTAAACTAAGGTGTTGCAAATGAAACAAAGTGAATTGAAACCTAATTAGTATCTTGGTTATTATATTCTATTGCATACTCCATTGGCTTCGCATATTTTAGCATATCCTTTACCAATTGGTTTTTTGGTAAGACATTGTATGATGGGAAATTTGACCACAAACAACAATTGGGAGATTCTCATGCAACATGATTGGAATATGTATATAATAATCTTTTTTTGGCCAATTTATTTTAGATAAGTTTAAAGGAGTGTGATTTAAGATGGTTCTATGATTTAACACATAATTTAGTGGATGCATTTGATCCTTTAGCATATATTTCCTAACACATTTTTGGATCATTATAAGTGAAAAGATATTATACACTTGGATTACACAACTAAAACAAGAATATAATGAGCCTATTATAGAATATGTCTTAAGGTATGATATCATATGTTATATAAGATAAATAATCCTATGGCAAACAAATAATTACAAGCTATGTTCAAACAAAGTTTACTTCCACCTCTACATAAATACATTATGTTTAATAAATTTATATCATTCATAGATTTATGTCACAAGTTAAGTAAAAAAGGTAAAATTATTATAAATAAATAAGTTAAAGTATGCAACTAACCGATTTTATGACTCTCATGCAAATAATACAAGTAAGCTACCATACAAGGTGGGGACAAGTGACAATAAGACTGATCAAAATGTAATTATGAATGTAGTTTTAGAACCTACTTTGATTATTATATTATCTACTCCTCCAAGGAGTTTCTTTCCAATTTTATTAAATTTCCATATAAGGTATAATAAATTTTATCAAAATGCCACCTCATATCACTCCATACCATTAATTCATTGTTATGAGTATGATTGTTACAATATGATTTGATCAAAATGATTTTGTTGATTTTCATCAATAGCCATGACATATTACAAACAAATGCATCATTTTATGGCATAAAATTCATGACTTGATAGATCCAAACATCATTGATGTGGGTACATATAAAAATAGAACAAAACCATAGGCAAGTGAAATAAAAAATAAAAATAATTAGTGATCCTTTCCATAAGTATACATGTCAAGTGGCAACAAATAAATTAGAATTACATTACACATATCATTATTACATTATCATATAGAAGCACACCATGATCTAAATGGAATTATTAGTACCTATCAGACTTCAGTTCCATCTAGACCACTCATCACATTTACAAAGTATGAGATAATAATTGGTGATTTAGGTTTCCACTCTTTGTTTATTTGGGCTTATATTGATCATCAACCTATATAGAGTGTCATGGTTGATAATGGTTCAAATATTAATATGTACACTATCACACTTCTCACTCATTTGAGATATACAGATAAGGATATGATTCATATTACAATAGTCATTATTATATTCAATCTCCATGTTCAAAGTTCTATTTGTGAGATCACATCACTGCTATAGGTTGATTTATCACGTGTCCACTAGGTTTATAGTAGTACCTAGTGTAGAAAAAGAATTAGAAAGAGGGTTAATAATATTTTATTGATTTAAATCCAAATGAATTTAAAAACTAACACTCTAAGCTTGCTCTATAGGGTGAGCTAAAATTAATAGACAAATAAATTAATAAAATAAGACAAATAAGGCATTTACCTTCCTTTTAATACTACATTTAGAAACTATTTTGCAAATGCTTGAGCTCAATTTGTGAATTAAGAGTCTTTTTCAATATACTTATTCATGCCAACATCATCTCCCCTTGTTTACCATCGATTTTGACCAATCAATATTAGGAAATGGTGAAGCTTTTGTCATGATTTGGCATTATATCTTTGCAAAAAAAATCTTGTAAAAAGAGTGTGAGGACCTTGGTACTTATAGTTTTCTTAAAATGATACCAACCATCCATCTCAAGATTAATAAGTTTGATCTAAAATTGATTCAAATTTGGATGTCAAATGAATTAAATTTTACAATCAATATTGCATTTATTGTCCATGGCTCAAAATTTCTAATTTTTGTTACATTTATGTTGATATTTTGGATTTTTTACTTTTGTGACCAATAATGTCATTATGATGTCATCTTTTTAAATATTTTTTGAATTTTTATTTTCTAAAATTATATATTCACTAATTTAAAATGTATTTTTCACTTAATCCATTGATTATATTTTCTTAGATAAGTGATTCCAATTAGGATTTTTATATTTCTTAGAATTTGATTAGGTTTACTTGTACTATTGGTTGAAAACGTCAATTTGATAGGTCACAATTTGACCTTATATGAATTTGAATAATTTGATTTTACATATAGGGTAATGTTCCAATTAGGGAGATATTAACATAAACAAAAAATTAATAGGGATGTGTGTGGATGAATCAGACTGTTTCGATGGGTTTTAGGCTTAATTTGCATTATTTACAAGAAGTCATTCTGATTGTAATTTTAACATAAGAGTGGTGATAATTGAGTGTCTACATTTTCCCCCTATTTTAGAAGGTGTTGTGAGACACTAGTCATAGTAAATTATTTTCAAAGAATGAAAAAGCAGTTTAAGAAGAAGTTGAAATTTTTGGATGAAGAAATAACCAGTGAACCATGATGACCCTTTGAAAGGGTAGGTGGGTATGAAATACATGAATATGATCTAAAAAAGAGAGGAATAAGTAATAATAATAATAAAATTACATGGATTATATTAATCTAAATGAGCTAATGCATACATGCATTGATTTTGAATGGTTAAGGAAAATATAAATAAATTATCCCCAATATAGAAGAAAGTGGGAAGGATATATCTCAAAACAAGTAGCACACTTTGACCTACAAAAAATAGGGTGAAAGCTATAGGATTGGAATTAGAATAAATATTAGAGTGAAATTGCTCCAAAAAGGATAGTCATGTTTAATTTATAATAATGTACCCTAGTAGGGCAGATTTGATTGTTGATCAGGAAAAAATGGTTTGCCTTAGTAGGATAGATTTTTAAATTGATAAATGATGATTAAGAAAATTTTTAAGTGATTGGAAAGCATATCCAAATGGTGTAATATTTTACAAAAATTAATGGTGAGTGGATACAAATGTACGTGAAATACTATAATGAATTTCTAAAGCATGAATAAGCCACAAAAAACTAGGCACACAGGAATGCTCAAATGAAATGAAAGATATGTTGAATAACAATGATTGAAGAATAATTTGATTGAATTAGATGAATGTATATGTTAATTAAATAAGTTTGAACAATAAGATTTTACACTATAACATTGCTTAGTATACCTCTATATTTTTATCTTTTATGTAACATAAATTGGTATGCACCATGATATAAAACACCATTATGACATGAACATAATGTGCATAAGGAATAACTCTTGATGTAATAGACAAATGGAAACAATGAACCAATGTTAAAAACCATGATGTAAATATTAGCATATGTTAATAGATGGACTCAAGTGCAATCACACAATAAGGAGCACCATGATGATGACTTCACTAATACTATGGATTGAGTCAAGATAAAAATAATAAAATTAAATAAATAAGAAAACACACAAATAAGAAAAAAATTAATAGAAAGCATCTTATCTACAACTAAGTCAAAATCCATTTGTGAAGGCTTGATGTAGCTATAAATGGATGGTTCCCCTAAGTAAGGATACATGTGAGCTGATGTTATTTATGGATAAGATATCCTAGCATAAGACACACACTTTGACTTGCCACATCTGGGTGAAATCCATGAGCTTGACATTGAATATGTTGAATAAATTTGGATATTATTCCTTTAGGCTAAGGGGACAATAGATTAACTTAAAAAATACAAGGAATAGAAGAATAAGTAATGGATGACCAAGCTAAATCCAAATTCCCTAATGTAATTGGACATTTGCTACATAGTCTCATGGACTTTAGGTTAAATGTAGTTCTCCTAAGATTTAAGATAGAATAAAAATGATGAAAAGAGGATACTTGATTATAGAGGACCAATAGGGATAGTATACTTATAAAATAAAGAATGTTAAAGTGATCACAAAATGATGATAGCATAAAAGATAATAAATGGATAATGTTTAGTAGTTCACCAATTTCAAATGTATAACGCCCATTGATGTACCTTTAAAAATGGTGAGAAAATAAGGGAACGTAAATTAATAATGATATTGTAGTGCACCAATTTGAAATGCACAATGCCCACTAATGTGTCTCATAAACTAGTGAGAGCATAAGGGAATGTAAATGGAGAATGAGATTATGTTTCACCTATTTAAAATGTATAATGCCCACTAATATGCCTCACACAATAATAAGAGAATAAAACAATATAAATGGATAATGAGATTATAGTGCACTAATTTCAAATACACAATGCCCAATGATGTCCCTCACAAAATAGTGAGAGTAAAAGTGAATAAAATGGAGAATGAGATTGTAGTGCACCAATTTAAAATTTATAATGCCCATTGATGTTCCACATAAAAAGGTGAGAGTATAAGGTAATAAAAATGGATAATGAGATTGTTTGAGCTAACCTAAGATGCCCCATGCATCTAAGCATTGTCTACATAGTCTATGTGGACCTTAGGCTAATGTAATTCTCCCAAAAATGGGAGGATAAATAATGGCATGGTAATGAGGATTGGAAATGAATCATGCTAGATAAAAGGTTTCATATTAGAAAATCCTTGGGTATTTATATCTCATGTCAAAATTATAAGCCAATTTCATGATTTTACGACTTTTAGGGTTTTCCTAGGTTTTTTCAATCTTTTTGGGTTTTTTTGAATAAAGAAAGAAAAATTATATGTTTAAATGTATAAAAAACTAGGTTATTAAAGGTTAATATCCTTTAGGTAAAGTCTTAAACAATATATAAACTTATTACAATGGTGTCTGCCATGAACCAACAACAAAACTTGAGGGACTAAGGGATACCACACAACAACAATATTAGAATGGTAACAACATATGATGGGGAAATAATATTAGGAGAATCAAGTAGAGGATTTTTTCAAAGAACTATCAATAAGTTAATACCCTTGTTGACATACCCTGAAACACTTGTCTACAAATAAGTTGTTGATGTTCATCATTTTGAAGTGTCTTTAGAACAAGAGTCATTAAATATACCTATAACACCTATTGGTCATAATCAGGATCATGATCAATAATATGAACATATGATAAATGAATAAATAATGGTGTAGGGAAAAATATGATAAAATGAATGTGAATGGTCTAGGGAATGGTACGGTAAAAGAATGAAGGAGAAATGGGTTCCTCTAAGTGAGGGCTCTCATATATAATGGTTCAAATTAGTTAATCATAGTAAAATGTGAGATGCATGATATTCAAATTTTATTTGATCTCTTTCCCATATAGTGTATCTAGTCTATATCCCATATAACTATAATTTATAATAATAATAAAAGGTTAAAGACAATTGGATTCTAAATTACCCTTACTCTTGCATTTAATGTTGGTGTTTTCTTCATTATATTTCATCACCAAATCACTAATTTCTAATTCTCTATGGTGAATACACTATTTTTAGCTACAACCTAACCTATTTTGATAGACTTGAAAATGGTCCAATTCTTCTTATATTTTCTCATCCAAGAGGTTTAGCTCTTGAAATCTAGAAACTCTATATTCTTCATCATAAATTATATTTTATAGATAAACATGTAGAGAGGTAAACTCAATCTCAACAAGAATAATGGCCTCAAATCCAAATACTAATGAGTATGGTGTGGCTCTTATAGGTATGCAGGTACTGATACATTAATCCCATAAGGATGGAAATAAAAGTAAGTGCCAATCACGATTGACGTCATTGATAATATTCTTTTAAATTTTAACAATGGTCTTGTTTGATGCCTCAACTTGGTCATTACCTTGAGGGTAAAATTGTAAGACTTCTCATCTTTTATTTGGAATTTTGTATAGAGGGATTTGCCATATTTCTTTTTAATGTGCCACCATTAACATATATAATATCATAAGGAATGTTTTTATGACAGATGAGATGGCAATGAATGAACTTGATAATCTATTTTTCAATTATACATGTGAGTGGAATTGTAGACACCTAAATCTAGCCACCAATGACCTCTAGCTAGGCTTTTGACCAATTTCCACCAAAGTACAAAATTTGGCCTAAAAACACTAAAGTACATTAAATGAGTTGAAATTGACATATTCAAGTGCTAATTTTGGATAGGGTATCACTAAATGGGGAAATGTAAATTATGGGCCAGCTAACTTTGATTAGATCATTTTGAGTCAAAATACTAATTTTACACCTGGCTGCTCTGGATTGCTCTTTTCTATAAAATTTATTGTACAAGATTCATGTCTTTGTTATTTGGTGTTGGAAACATCCTAAATGAGATAATGGATTCAATACATCTGACATTGATTTCCAATTTCAATCTAGTTAAATTTTGGACCAATAATAAAGCATTCTGATTAATTTGAGTAATTTGTGCACAAAGTTTTTAATAATGATTAAGATCTAAGTCCTAATTAATAATTTCATGGAAATTATTAAAAACTTGATTTTAGAAATGAATATTGAATATCTACATCATCAGGTGACCTCATTTCTTGGAAAGACATCTCTAGGCCATAAATGCCACAAATATCAAGATTATGGGTCTCCCAAACCTCTTTATTACCTCCCATGCCTTATTAATTCCCCTTCTTCCAAATTCATGATGAGGATAATTATATATTTTAATTACATAATTTAATTAATCTATGACCACATATCTCAATCTTCAGATGGATGATCATGGTTGATTCTAGTCATTCTTGAAAATA
Organism: Torreya grandis; assembly: GCA_037957365.1. NCBI lineage: Eukaryota > Viridiplantae > Streptophyta > Pinopsida > Cupressales > Taxaceae > Torreya > Torreya grandis. The sequence goes on from JARHVA010002900.1 coordinate 1,729,878, forward strand.
TATAAATAGAGAGGCCATGAACATCATTTTAAAGCTTAAATTCTGTGAAGTTACCATGTAAAATTGATTCCAATAGCTCTCACATACAAAATTTATGATGCCAAAATATTGAGCCAAGCCAAGCTAAAGCCACAAGGTGCCAAGGAGAAGAGGAGATAGCCAAGCCTCCTTTGATGAAGACTTCATAAGCACAAGCTAAGAAAGACACTACAAAAATAATTTGGGGCATCCAAGTATGGTGAAGGATTCTTTTTTTCTTTACTTTTTAGTTGTGTTTCTCATTTGTTTTTGTTATAAAGCTCACCCTATTAACTAGGCCTAGAGATGTATGCCAATTAGTGTATTTTTATCAATGTGTTTGCATTTTTGGACTAACACAATAATAATAAACTCTCTTGAGTAAAATTAATATTTAAAATAATGGCACACCAAATAGTATGATCTTCATGAGAGAACAATCCACAAACTTTTTTGTGTTTCATAGTTTTGATTCTTTTTTGTTGTTGTTTTTGCTTTGAATAAAAACGGCCAATAAAGAAGTAATAAATTTTTATTTAATTACTATTTTTATCTAAAATTTTTATTAATATATATAGATATTTCATTTATATTATCTAAAAATTTCACAAAAAAAATCTTTATATTTTATAAGTTATAGCTGTTTTAGTGGCTGTCACTTTTTCTTTTTTCTTTTTTTGGTAAAAATGGTTATAACAGAGTTGATAACTTTTTTTATTGACTTTTAGGACTTAAATTTTTTATATATTCTAAGCCTATATTTATTGACAACCTATTTTTTTTTTTATCAAACTGATCTATATTTTAAAATTTATGTTAAGAATACGAATTGCAAGTTTTTATATTTTATGTGCAGGATTTTATGTGTTATGTGTTATATTTTATTTTTAGCCTTCTAATTTGTTGTTTTTAGGTGTTTATATATTTAATATTTTTGTTTTAATATTTTATTTATATTTTTTTTAACATTTTCTAACCCAACACATTTTATTTTGGGGTGATGCCTTAAGGGTAGATAGGTAACCGACGGACTTCAAATTTGTTAAAACATATTTTAGACCATCTTTTGCATGTTTTTAAAATGAATTAGGAACTTTGTTTTAGTACTTAAAAAAAAAATTATGTTCTTAAAATAAATGTTTGATAGTTATCCATTAAAAGTTATCAACTTAATACCAAGGGGTTAAATTAACACCACCAAATCTTTCATTTGGGTTTAAAAGTGAACACACGTCAATTTTATTTTCATTGTTTCAGTTAGCACTTTGTTTTTGAAAAATACAAGGATGTTGTGTGTATGTTATTCCATTTTTCCCATTTAAGGAACCCTTGGAATCAAAATCACTTTCCTTATTTTAAAATTACCTAGTCTAAGGCATAGAAAAAATGTCATCTAAATCACTCCCCAAAAACTTGCAAAAGTATTGGGTGACCTTGACAACAACCCTAAAGTCTTTCTATTTTATGCTTTCTTTATTTCATATAAACTTGGATTGTGAGGGGGAAGTCATTACCTCCCATGATTTATTTAGGGAATATTTGACCTAAGGTTTCACCTCTCAGTATTGAGTTCATTTGTCTCTATATTGGAGTTGCACACAAGACGTAGTGGTACTTTAGACATTGCACTACATTGAGCAAATAATAGGATGTAGTGGTTAAAAAAATGACTAGACCTTTTTGCAATAATCCAAGTGATACGGACCCAAAATCCATGCTTTTATTTTTCATTGTTTGATGTGAAAGTCATTGTGCAATTGATTCCCCTAAAACATTTGGAAACTTGTAGATCTTAGATATATCCCCACTTACCATGAAAGTATTGTTGGTGCAAGGTAAGCCTCAAGGTCCATGTCATAGTACTATCATTTGAGAGAATGGGTGGTGTAAAATACTTACTATATAATGCACATTTACTTTTATATGAACACTTAAAATCCTCTCAAATGATGTATATTAATGGATTACAACAATACCAAGCAACCTTGTCAATTTTAGATCTAAGAGTGATTAATTAGTTGGTTTTATCTTAGATTAAAGTCAAAACTTGGTGTAAAAAAATGATGAAAACCAAACACATGGTCCTCATTTTCCTTTGAACAAAGAGGCTATGGTGCCCACATGAAATCATCAATTTTCTTTGTTCAAAGTTCATCAAAACTTGGAGTCATATCATCCACTTTATCATAGTTATGTACCCAATTGAGTCTAAACCTTTTCCAGAGTTGTTTAATTCCTTCATTTATAATCTAAAGTCAAAATTTCACCTTTATAGGTTCATAGGTTTGATGTGTTAACTGGTTTCACCATTTACACTAAACTTGAGGGAACTTAGGTTCAATTTCTAATTTGGGTTGAAGGTCGTTTAAGACTCATGATCATTATCACCACTTGATAGACTTAAGTCATTTCATGCTAAATGATTTCACTTTAAGTATATTCACCATAACATTTTGATTTTATAAAGGTAGTGTTATGTTGTCAAATTTGTGAGAAATTATCTTTACCTTAGAGAGTTTTTGAAATAAGCATTTTGTCACATATTTTGGGAAGTCTATCACTATTATGCTACCCAAAACATTTCAGATATTATTTCATAGGCCCTCTTACACAGAGTTTAAATTTATTCCTACATTTTCAAACCAATCTGAGTATACTTTTATGAACCTTTGTCTAGCACATTGATGCCATTCACTTTTGTCTAGCTTATTTTTCAAAAGAACCAAGTTTTATATCATTATTTGTGAGAAAATAAACTATCTCTAAAGTGACTTTTATTTCATACCTTATACCTATTTGATCGATTCCATGTCCAAGAATAAAATTCCTAATGTTTATTAGAAGTGTTTCAAGTCTATTAGATTAAAATTTTCATATATTTTCAAAGTCTAGCTTTTGACACTATTTGGCTAAGAGTCTTAGTGCATGCCTTATTTGAGCCTAGATTTTGATGCCACATTTAGCCAAAAGACCTAGCAACTTTTAATTTCATATATTAGACTAATTTGAAACACTTTGAACTTAGCATTTGGAATTTTTATTTTTGGTTCATTTACTTAATATTTTTGTGTAAGATGTGTAATGTTAGACACTTAACGTTAGCTTGTGTTATCAAAAATCTTTGCATAAACCTTTTGATCCTTTTGACAAATCTAGACCACGTTTGAACATCATATTTTTAGACATTGTCCTTTTAAATTTTTCATAACTCTCTTCCCTTTCTATCATAAAGCATTGACTATGGATGCCAACATGTATTCCTACACTCATAGTGGACTCATGTACAAGCCAGGGATTAGTAATGTGGTTGTGCATGAAAAAAAGGTACAAGACCCCTACATGGATAATATTTATTATGATATGGATCTTTATCCATCTTATAATACTCAATTAGGGGCCAAAATACAAGATCCATTGGCTAAATATTTGGTTAATAAACCACCTTATTCAAAAAAATACCAATAACAAACCATACAATACCTAACGACAATACTCACAGTTGACGAACTAGTTCTTCAATAGTCATGCTCTACTGATATGCCTTCCATGTATGATCCATTTTTGTTGAGCATCATTTTTGGAGAACAAATATGAGATTTTGGATCAAGCCAAAGAGCTAAGATCCAAGTTTCAAGTACACTTCCCTTATGAGAATTTACCAAGCCTAATAAGAAGTCCCCACAACATAATTTATGATCAATAGACTTATTCTAAAAATATTTTGTCTCTAGTCCAAATAACATATTAAGACCATAATATGCCTAATAAAGGAAAAAACCTCATGGAAGACCACTTTAACTAAATACAGATAATTTATCAAACCTACTTAAATCTAGCACACAATTTCAATCAGATGACCATGATGAGCAAACCTCTTATTAACTTATTTCCTTCAACATGAGTTTTGATAGAGTTAACTGGTTAAGATAATAAAATTTTAGACCCATTCATGCAAAACACTTTTGTATAAAACTTGTTGCATATGCCCATTAATAAAAAAGTGTCTTCTACTTCTACATAGAATAATGAGCAAAATATAGTGGACAATGTGAAAACACTGTCCAATCCAAATCAAAGTGGTACTAATACACAAAAAACTAGTCAACAACATGTGCTTATGGTTAATACCATGAGTAAATCATCATATCAAGAAGTAGGAGTTTTTTCATCCCAACCTCAACCAGTTGTTTCATCAAGTGTGCAACTAATATGATTAGGTAGTCAACCAACAACCATTGTCACACCTCAATAGCCAAATGTGATGAATCCTACTCCTCCTCAACAAGTGATGAGTAGTATTCCACAAAAATAGGCACAATATAGTGTACCAATGTAACATAGGCTGAATATATTACCACCTCAATAAGGGGAAACTAATGTTCTACCTCATTAGGTAGTGACAAATATACCTCCGCAGTCATAGACTAGGGTACCAATCCAAAACCAAATGATGACTAGTCAATAATGTGTAAGTATTGTTAAGTGATAGATGTCTAATATTCAACATGATTTTTCTTCCTAATAAGGATTCATGCAACAAAGAGGCTCTTATGTTTCTCAAGTACCTACTAGACAAAAATTAGTTCAAAATGTGTCGCAAGTCTAGAGATAGGTTCTTGGTCCACAAGTTATCACTCAACAACAAAGTTTTATTAGTCAGTAACATGCATTTTTTCAACCATATTAGGCACCACATATTTATATCCCTCCATCCCAACCATAAAATCCTCCAAGTCAAACCTTCATAGCCGACCCAAACCATAATATCATATAACCAAATGTGTAATTTCAAGTACATCTTAATCTATGTATGCATATTCTTGGTCCATTTCCCAACCAAACCAATATACTTTAATAGATATCTCCATCATACCCTAGTCAAATTGTCCCACTTGTGACCTTCCAACCATCTACCCAAACTAATATTCTCCCTTAAATCAATTCTCCTTCTAGTTTCCTATCCCAAGAATTGTAATAGATGAAGGATGTAATTTATACCATTCAACCTGGGAAACATACTAAAATTTTTAAGTTGGATGATGTGTGTTCTTATCCATTCAACATGGATTACTTGTAGATACCATTTCTTCCAAAATACAAACCACCAAAATTTGACAAATACAAAGGGAAAGGTGACTCTAAGGCCCATTTAACTGAGTTCTTTATTGTATGTCAACTAGTGGCATATAATGATATATACCTTTTGTTATTGTTTCTAAGGAGTTTGGTTGGATAAGCCTTAGAGTGGTTTTTAAATTTGCCTAAGAATTTAGTAACAGATTTTGATTATCTTTCTGATAAGTTTGTGTAGCACTTTTCCTACAATCTCAAACATGAGATTTCATTGGTTGACTTAACAAAAACAAAACAAAAGCCTGGTGAGAGTTTTGAAAGTTTTCTACAGTGATGGAGAGCCTTTACAAGCTGATTCACCCATAGTTTACTAGATAATGTTTACTAAAAATTTGCATAGTGAGATATCTTATCATCTGGAACTAAAATGTGCACATACTTTCAAGGAGATCATCAATAAGGGATTGTTGATTGAGTGAGACCTTATTAATAAAGGGATCATCAATATTATGTCAACTAATTAGAATCAAGGTACCAATCAGGGAAGTGGCCAAAACTAACATCCAACCCAAGTGCAAGTATCACAACTAGCATATGCCAATAACCAAGACAAACCAAAGTAATTAAACCATAATAGGAATGTTTTGGGTAATGGAGTAACTGAGTCACATCATGTCCAAATAATACAAACATAATTTGCACCACCTTTTATCTTACTCATACCTAATAACCTCTCCAACCAATGTAGCAAGCATAACAACCAAGACTCACACAATAAATGTAACAACCTTTACCATTACACACCCCTCCTCCAAGGAGAACTATGCATACACATCATGTCTTTAGTGACCTAGGAGAGCCTATTGTGTCTATATTTTACAAACTTGATGTTGTTAATCTTATTATTTGGCCTATACCAAAGCATTATCCATAAGACATTCCCTATCCTGATTGGTACCATGAAAATGAATTTTGTGAATATCATCGGGCCAATGGGCATAATCTAAGAAGATGTGTGAAAGTGAAGAATTTGATTGAGAATATGTTGGAGAATGGGAAGATAACATTAGATGATGGTGATTCTACCTCCAATCAAACTCTTAAGATTTATCAAAACCCCTTTCCTCAACATAACACACAATAATAGCATAACAATCAACAAAAACAACATTGGCGAGTGCAACAAAAAATTCAATAGTATCAAAATTAAAGGTCAAACCCCACAAATCAATAGAATCAACAACATAACTCACAACATCAAAATAATGGACAAAACCAAGGTTAGAATGGTAATAACAAACAAACCTACCATGTAGTTGCACATGACTATAATAGGGTTATAGGTCATATTATAGGGGGAAATGTTAATACCATCTCTATTAATCTTAGACTAAGGACTAATAAATCTAGACCATTGCTAAACAATACCACTTAACAAAATTACATGGTTAATCCTTCTTTGACTTGAGATTGCACATAGGAAAACTAGCAAATCAAGACTCCCAATTTTGGACCATATATTGATAAACCACCCTTGTCATGTGACCACATACAAGTGCACCGGTAATTGAGACTTGTCCTATCTAATCCCAAACCATTCTCAACATTTGTTAACATTTATGGTTTAGAATCTAATTCTAATTGTGCAATCACAAATTGGATATTAAATATTATTATCCTAGGTCCAAAACCATCTACCACTTTGCTTGTTATCTAACCCACCATTCAACCTAGAAATAAACCATTCACCATTGACCAAGAAAATAAGTTTGATATTATGGAACAATTACATAAGACACCAGCATAAATTTCTATTTTAGATTTGTTACGAATGTCAAAAATCCACAAGAACATTTTGAATGAGTTTTTAACCCAATCCACTATTACCAGTGACGTATCCCCTGATCAATTTCAAGCTTTAGTTGGACACCTAGCTCCAACCCAACAGGTCACATTTAACCAAAGTTATATATCTTCCCTTAGCCCACTTCATAATAATCCATTATACATATAATTTTATATAAAGTGGCATAAAGTGAAGCATATCCTTATAGACAATGGATCAAGCCACAACATAGTGTCTCTAAAGCTCATCAAGCTTCTTGGGTACATAATGGCAGATCTCTAGGTATAAATGATAACTATCAAAGCCTATGATAATTAGGAAAGAGAATCATAAGGCACCATTATCTTACAAATGATAATTTCACCCTTGAGCCATTATATACTTTTCCATGTGCTTGATATTGAGTTATCATATAATATGCTTCTAGGTAGGCCTTGGTTACATGAGATTCATGTAGTCCCATCAATGATGTACCAATGCATCAGGTTCTCCCACTCATGGATGGAAGTGAATATTCTAGGAGATTTACAGCCATATGAACACTGAAAATATCTTGAGTTCAAGTTTCAAATCTATAATTACCAATATGGCATGAATCTAAGTTCCAAGTAGGATAAAGGAAAGGCCATACTTATTGATCCTCCATAGGATAATTACATAGATCCTAATACCTTGGATTCCCTTTCTCACATGTCTCCTCCTAAAGCTTCCAATCATTTCACCATTTCAGATAATGGCCCAGGGGAGTATGTGACCCATGATACCTTCCATATTACCAATCTTCCTCATAATCCAAAGACCTTTGGGTAACCTAAAAATACCCCACACATGCATTTGTAATAAAAGAATAAAGATAAGGGACTTATCATGTTTATACCAGCATTTGGCTTAGAACTAGACCCTCTTGAAGGGGATGAATCATGGTTGTACAATGACAACCAAGTTGATTATTATAAAAGTGAAAAGTATCTTATTACCAATAGGATCATGGAGCATCAAGATTAAGAAGGAAGAGGCCTCAAACTAAATCAACAAGGAACCATTGAGCCAATTTCCATGACTAAAAACATAAGACCCTATGGACTTGGATTTAAACCTCTTGGGGGTGACCCCACATATCTTATTTGAATTCCATCACTGGTGGCTAGTGATGATGATGTCGACAGTGAAGTAGATTCTGATCATAACCTCACCTTTGATTGCCTAGCCAAGACTAACCTATTCAATAATACTGCCATATGTAATCTTACCCTAATCATTTATCACAACATATTGCCATTATATTATCTCCAACTGATATATTGAGACCAACAAGAATCCAATTTGTTGATTGATGAGTTTTAGAATGATGAGGCATTCTATGACTTTTTAGGCCTTAGAGACAACATTTCATTGAGTTATCATACATTAGGATTCTCAATTACATTAGATCTTGAAGCCTATTTTGGAGAGTGGGTGAACACCCTTAGCCAAAAATAAGTAAATAAAACATTGAGGTCCCCAAGTGAAAACCTCTTTGAGGCACTTCCTAACCAGGGAAAAAGTAAAGATAAAGGCTAGTCTAGTTGTAGAAACCTATTTCAGACAAAGTTAGATGGGGGTGTCCATTCTTCTTCAAATTTAAACTAGGATACCACCAATGATGAACTTGCCTATGGATATGAGTTTAGTTTTTCATAAAAATAAGTATTTGATAAAATTATTCAAGAATTTATAACTATTTTTGCCACATGGCTGATATCCCATTAGGGGACTCAACTTCATCATGCCTAGGAGATGTTGAAGAGCAAGTCGTAATAGAGGACCCTGATATAGTCCAATAGTTTAATTCTTTGCTTACTATCTCATAAGATGGTTTGACCCTTGTATTCAAAGATATAATATAGGTAAAATCAGGATTCCATTAGACCTAAAATGGATAAAATTGGGTGCATCCCTCACTAAGGAGGAACGTAAAGTCTTTATAGCTTTATTGAGAGAATTTATAGATATCTTTGCATGGGCTTATTTTGACATACCAAGTTTGGACCCCACCTTAGTTCTACACCACCTTGTCGTTAATCTTGATGCCAAACTGGTGAAATAAAATCTATATAAGATTCATCCTCACATTGTTGCCTTGGTAAAGAAAGAGTTGGAAAAACTCTTAGAAGCAGGATGTATCTAGTCCATTGACTACTTAGAATGGATATCTAATGTTGTACCTATTATCAAAAAGCCTAAAGGAATTAGAATCTATACTAATTTTCAAGACAAACAAATCTTGTCCTAAGGATGAATTTTCATTACCTAATATTGACATGATCATCAACTCGACAATAGGTTATGAAATGCTTTCACTCATGGATGTATTTTTAGGATACAACTAGATTAGAATAACACAAGAAGACCAACATAAAACAACATTCATCACTCCATGGGGAACATTTTGTTATCAAGTAATGCCATTTGGTTTTAATAATCCTAGAGCTACATATCAAAGGGCCATGACTACATATTCCATGATATGATGCATGATATTATTGAAGACTATAATGATGAAATATTAGGAAAATACAAAACTAGGGTTGACCATATAATAGTGCTATGTAGGATATATAAAAGATTGCAGGAATATAAATTTAGACTCAATCTAAATAAATGTGTGTTTAGAGTAACTTCAATAAAGTTACTTAGAATCATTATGTCTCTTAGGGGAATTGAATCCAATATAGCCAAAGTCCATGCTATAATCAAGATGCCATCACCAACCAATTTGAAGTAACTCCATAGTTTGTAAGGAAAGATCTAGTCAATCTGATGCTTCATCTCTTAGTTTGCAGACAAGTGTCATCCATTTACACATATTCTAAAGAAGGGAGCTACATTTCACTGGGATGACCACTGCCAAACAACTTTTCAACAAATCAAGGACTATTTAGCTAATCCACCTATTTTGATACCTCCTATGCCAAGAAGGTTATTCTTATTGTATCTATTAGCTACCAATAATGCCTTAGGGGCACTTTTGGCTCAAAATTATAATAATGGAAAAGAGAATGTAGTATAACACTTAAACCATACCTTGTTCATATATCAACACAACTATGCACCTATTGAAAAACCTTGTCTAGCCATGGTCTTCACAGCTCAAAAATTATGCTATTATATGTTGAACAATAAGACAGTGGTCATTTCAAAAGTAGATCCACTCAAGTATATAATATCTAAAATAGATTTACAAGTTATAATGGCCAAATGGATCATGCTTGTTAGTGAGTTTGACATAGATTATGTCAGTTAGAAGGTAATCAAAAGATAGGTTCTTGTAGATCAATTTGCTGAAGTACCCCTTACAGACACAAAGCCACTCACATTTCATTTTCCTAATGAATCCATAATGATCATCATTGACACACCTTTTGGGGAGTAGCACTAGAATCTATATTTTGATGGTTCATTTACTACAAATGGATTAAGGTTAGGTCTCTTATTTATTACACCACAAGGGGATCTAATCCCTAGATCATTCAAAATCATTTTTCCTTGTACAAACAACATGGCTGAGTATGAAGCACTTATCATAGGACATAGATAGGTAGTAAAATGGAATATATCTCATCTAAAGGTTCATGGTGATTCTTAATTAATCATCAATCAAATCATAGACCATTTTTAGACTAAAGATGACAAGTTGGTTCCATATAAGGCTATGGTTGATACCTTAAAATAATAAATTGTAAATATCTAATTTGAGCATATACCAAGAGCTAGTAAAATAACTATAGATTACATGGATACTATCATCTCTCTAATTCAACAAATAGATAAAGATAGAGAATATCATCTCTTTTTTGAGAATTTATTTGCACCAATTCATGAACCTTCAACCATTGTAATGATTTATGATATTGTTAGTTCTAACTCTATCTGGTACTCAAAACTTTACAACTACCTTCATGACCAAGTTCTACCACCTAACCTATCTTGAAAATAAACCAAATCCTTTATTCATCATTCCACTTTTTATACTCTATTTAAATCCACCCTTTATAAATACAATCTTTATGGAACTCTACTTCATTGTCTAACTTTGGCAAAGTATACACTAGCATTAAGAGAAGTTCACAAAGGAATATGTGGAGCTCATTCTAGCAGGGTAGTCCTATCCAAAAATCTCTTACATAAAGGTTATTATTGGCTGATGATGGACATAGATGTAGCTACATATGTAAATAAATGTGACAAATGTTAAAGTCATACTAATCTGATTCATGCCCTAGCACCAAGTTTGAAACTGATGTTGACACAATGGCCATTTGCTACATGGAGACTTGACCTTATTGGGAAGATCAACCCCACTTCATCTGATGGCCATAAACATATCCTTACCACCACTGAGTATTTCACTAAGTGGGTTGAAGCTATACCCATCATGTGACTAGAAATAAAATTTCCAAATTTATCTTCAACTATCTCATTTGCCACTATGGTATCCACTCTAACATTATATCTAATAATGGAGGATAATTCAAGAGAAAAGTTGTATACCAGCTATGTACTAAATATAACATCACACAATAGTTTTATATAGTATATTACCCTCAAGATAATTGCCAAGCTAAAGCATCAAACAAAACCATAATCAATATTCTTAAAAAGATTGTCAATGATGTCATTCATGATTGACACCTACAAATATTATTGGTACTGAAGCCTCTCCATATTAACTTTTGGGCATACTTTACCAATCATCATACTCCTATAGGAGCCACTCCATACTCACTTTTTAATGGTACTAAAGCCATCCTTCCCATTGAGATCAAATTGCCTTCACTATACATATCTTTCAAACATGTCCTAGATGATCATGACTATCAAGTAGCTCACCTACAAGAGCTAGACCTACTTGATGAAAAATGCATAGATGCACTCAAAAATATGTAGGCATATCAAAACTGACTCAAAGGCCACTATAATCAACATGTCAAATATAGAATATTTAAACTTGGTAATCTTTTTCTTAAAGAAAAGCAAAAGAATACCATGACTAAGAAGAAGTATAAAGGTAAATTTAAACCAAAATGGATATGGCCTTTCATCATTAATATAGATTATGGATCAAGGGCATATAGGATTGCCACACTAATTAGAGATGAACTTGTTGAGCCAATGAATATTATTCACCTCAAGCGTTACTATGCTTGAGTGTTAAGGTGTATAATCTGTAAAGACCATTTTAGTGGTACCATTTTATCACTATTCTTCTTTGTAAAAATATCATTCTTATTCATCCTCTTATCCTTATTCATTTTACCATTCCATTCTATCAACCAAATGTGTTCTAAAGCTTATCCCATTTGACCTTTTTTCCCATTCATTATGTTTTTTTATCATCAAGCAATTTGATCAATTGCATTAGTTGTTTCAAGTACTTTAGATATAGATCATATTTTAGAGTAGTATGAAAGAAGTTTTAGTAGTTACATCCTTCATTTGTTATTTTTTTCTTATCACTAGTCTTGCTACTAATTATAACCACCTTTGGGAAAATTAGTACCATTGATCTATGATGTTGTGTCCTATTTGTAACCACTTATGGACAAACTAAGAGCAATATTCATTTATTAAGTCTTGATGTACCAACTTATCACTTACTATTCCATACTATGCCTTTTTACCACTTGTGCCTATTTTGTTTGAACTAACTACTACACTAGTCAAATTACTCCATTTTAGGGTGGAACTATAGTGACTTGAGGTCCTACTCTTGGACTATGTAGGTAGTGCTCGATACTTGTTGAGGTCATCTTAGTCACCTTTTCCATTATGATCTCACCATTTTGTGAGCAACCTAAGTTTGAATGTTTTAACCATTTTGTGAGCTTGAACTATTTAGTGTCTCATCATTCATAATTGAGTTGAGATACTTCCAAAATTTCAAAAACATTTTTAAATTTTTTAGAAAAAACCAAAAACATTTGACCAATTCTTTGCCTTAAGGATTCTGGGAACCCTTTCTAAGTTTCAAGAAAACCACTTGTCACTTAGTTTCCCCATCCTTTTTGGCCTTTTCTCTCATGCAATTTCCATTTTGAAAGACCATTCCTCTTCTTCTATCGCATCCATTCTATTTGTTTTCATTAGTTATCACATTCTTCCCATTCCTTGGGAGAACTACATTTGACTTGAAGTTTTTTATTGGATATTACATCCATGGAACTATGTAGGTAGTGTCCACTTGCCTAGTGCATATGTAGACAGCTCAGCGACCCCTTCCTTTTATTTTCTTCCCCTATTTTGTTTGTTTGTTAATTTGTCACATATTTTCTAGGGGCAATGTTTGTATGGTTTTTATTATATTGTTTGTTTGTTTATCTCTGCTTATTTTGTTTGTTTGTCTACCTATTTGTTTGCTTTCATCACTGTTGTCTTGATTTGGTTTATGTGTGTTCATTGGGTGATTCATTTCCCACACTTATACTCAAATCCATCCATATTCATATGTTTACATTATCATCATGGTTTCTATCATTGGTGCATTGTTTTCTCTTAAGTATTGGATTATAGGAGTCAGTCCTCATGATGTTATACCATGATGCCTATCAACATGTGCTATAACAAACCTCATCTTTTTGAAGTTTATTTGGTAATGGTGTCATCAACATCTCTTTAACATTGATATCTTGATATAATCCCAATCATATCACAAATAGAGTAATTAGCCATGAAAAAAATTCAACCTTTATTAGTTTTGATGAGCATCTCCCTACTAGTAGGTTGTTCCAATTCATCATTACCCTTTATGTTAAGTTATCATCATCCTCAACCAATTTTATCATGTTTTCCATAATCGAGGTCTAATGATTATAACTACCTATGGGTAAATCATTACACACTATCCCACCTACATTTCTCAATTATTATACCCACCTTTGGAAAAATCATTGTGTTCCCACCATTTTACTTCTTTTGCCCATATAGGGGCACATTTTTATCTTATTTGTCTATCCTAACTTTGGAAGCTCCATATTCTCAATGATTATAACCACCTTTGGGCAAATCATTGTGTTATCATACCATGTTGCCACTATTAGGGTACAATGCTTATAACCACCTTTGGGAAAAACATTGTTCATCATCACACTTGCATTCTCAGTCATTTTGACTACTTTTTAAAAATCATTTTATTTTCACCCCATCATCTTTCCTTTCTTTAGTCCCCTTATTTGCTTCTTATCAAGGGACCATTTATTGACCTACTTGCGTCAACCATTCCCTTGAGGGGGTAAACCATCATACAGTTAGTTTATCATCATTATAGTTGTAGGCATATAGGACCTTTTCATTCTTTGAGAAGACATTAATTTTCTTATATCTTGCAATGCATTCCCAAATAGGGGAAAACTATAGACACCTAAATCTAGCCACCAATGACCTCCAACCAAAATTTTGACCAATTTCCACCAAAGTGCACAATTTGTCCTAAAAATACTAAATCACATTAAATGAGTTGAAATTTACATATTCAAGTGCCAATTTTGGCTAGGGTATCACTAAATAGGGTAATACAATTTATGGGCTAACTAACTTTGATCAGATCATTTTGAGTCAAAATGCCAATTTTGCACCTAGATGCTCTAGATTGCTCTTTTCTACCAAATTTATTATACAAGATGCATGCCTTTATTATTTGGTGTTGGCAACATCTTAAATGGGATAACAGATCCAATGCATCTAACATTGACTTCCAATTCCAATCTAGTCAAATGTTGGACCAATAACTAGGTATTCTAATCAATTTGAGTAATTTATGCACAAAGTGCTTAATCATGATTAAGAGATAATTACTTCAAATCAAGTCCTAATTAATAATTACATGGAAACTTGTTAAAAACTTTTTTTTATAAATGCATATTGAATATCTACATCATCAGGAGAGCTCATTTCTTAGGAAGACATCCCTAGGCTATAAATGCCATAAATATCAAGATTATGGGTCTCTCATACCTCTTTATTACCTCCCATACCTCATTAATGTCCCTTCTTACAAATTCAAGATGAGGATAATTATGGATTTTAACTATATAATTTAATTAATCCATGACCGCACATCTCAATCTTGAGATGGATGGTCATGGTTAATTCTAGTCATTCTTGAAAATCTATAAATAGAGAGGCCATGAACATCATTTTTAATCTTAATTTATGCAAAGTTACCATGCAAAATTAATTCAAATATCTCTCACATGCCAAATTTATGATGCCAAAATATTGATCCAATCAAAGCTAAAGCCACAAGGTGTTAAGGAGAAGAGGAGATAGCCAAGCCTCATTTGATGAAGACTTTTTGAGCACAAGCTGAGCAAGCCATTACAACAAGCATTTGAAGCATCCAAGGAAGGTGAATAATTCTTTTTTTTCTTTACTTTTTAGTTGTGATTTTCATTTGTTTTTGTTATTAAGCTCACCCTAGTAATTAGGCCTAGAGATGTATGCTAATTAATGTGTTCTTATCAATTTGTTTGCATTTTTGGACTAATACAATACTAATCACCTCTCTTGAGTGAAATTCCTAGTTCACATGAATAACCTATATCCACTTAGTAAAGCAATTTTTGATAGTTAGGATATTCTTGTGGAAATTTAAGGATGTGGGGTTATTTTTCCATATAATATCAAGTCCCCATGTTGATAACATCCAAGGTGTAGTGATTATCTAGAGAAGCAAGATGGGAGAGTGAACCAAATCATTATGTCATTGAAAAAAACAAATTAATTGACATGTTGGCAAGAATATCTCTCTATTCTTGGCTAGTAATACCTAGTTTAAATTAGTTCTTAGAAAGGACCATTCCATTGGTCTGTTCCCCATAGGTTTCTTCATGTACATCCTTTAATGCTAATTTGGATTCTCTGAAAGATAAACAATGAAGTAGCATTCCATCATATCCTCTATGATAGAGCATATTTATAAGTTATAATGGATATCTTTATGAAGGAAGGATTTGTTTTGGGTTCATGATAGGTCAATAGGTAGAATATGGTCATGAAGATAGTTATATAGGACTTGGTAACAAGGAGGATTGGGACAAACAATATTGCATACCATCTCATAATCTAGTTATTCATGTGCTAGATAAATAAAGTTCTCAATGAAAAATTGATACTCTGTAAAATTATTTTCCACTATTAACATGGATATATTATTTCCATTTAATCTATTGATATATTATTGACCCTTGGTATTTTACCAAACTAAATAATTTTAAAATTTAACTTGATCTTATTGACCATACCCTTGTAAGGTACCAACTTCTTATCCCTATTTTGGTACTAATCTATATCATAGTTGATCATCAATTGAGAATACCCATTTACCATTAACCATTGAATATTTCATTATATGTTGAGATCAAATCTTGTAATGAGTGCTTCATAGTTATCCATGTTATTAGTGCAATGGAAACCAATATGGAATGCCTTGGTAATGAGATCCCCTTATGGTGTAATGAATAATATATTATCCCTAGATCCATAAGATATAGATTATCCATCAAAATATGTTTCCACTATTTTGATTCAAAATTTGTTTCTTATAGAGAAAGAATTGACTCATCTGGGAAATCAAACCTGAGTAGTTATATATCTAGTATAGGGGCTTCAATAAGCTGATATGAAGGAATTTTACCCTTAATGAAAATTTTATTGTGATATTACACATAAAATTAACTTAGAAACATTACCCATTTGGCCATGTAACTTGTCATAGTTATCTTAGATAGTAAATATTTGAGTGGATTAATTTTGGCAATAATAATTATCTTGTTATTTAGCATGCAATGATGTAAATTATTAGAAGTGAACACCATTTAAAAATAATCCTTTTCAATTATCATATAGTTATTGATGTATGTTATAATTATCTTACTCAAATAATAGACTACACATTCTTTTCCTCACTCATCATGTTGAGCTAAAAATTCCCCCATGCATGCTATATCATAGATGTGTAGTGTAGTAATGGTATATCTAGTGTACATGGCATCAATACTAGAAGGTTGGCCAAGTAATTATTAAAATTCCTAGCATAAAATATCATCCCACTAAAATTCTAATCGTTTATTCAAAAGGTGAGTAAAAGGATGTCATCTATCAGTCAATTGGGAAATAAACTGATGAATAGACTAAATTTTTCGTTGAATATTATAGAGATGATTTATAGTAAAAAGAGGTAGAATTTTCATAATGGCCTTGACCTTTTAAGGATAAAATTTAAGGCCTCAACATGACATAATAAATCCTAATAATTTTACTAAAGTGAATCCAAAGATGCACTCCTTAGAATTAAGACACACCTTGTATTCATAAAGTCTCTGAAAGATTATTCTTAGAACATCTAGATGTCTTGTATATGTATTATATTTTGTGAAGATATCATCCATGTAGTACTAAAAAATGCCATACATCATGTCATGGAGGATGACAATCATGTCATGTTGATATATTACCCCAACATTCTTCAAGCTAAATGGCATGACTTGATAATAGTATGCCCCCCATAGAGTAGTGAACATTGTCTTGTGTTAGTCTTCAAGTGTAATATTGATAAGGTTTTAGCTTGAGAAACCATCTATGAGGGAAAACATATTGTAGCTTGTAGTTGAGTCTAATATCATGTCAATGTTTAATAGATGTAAATAATTCTTAGGACATGTCTTTTTAATATGTCTGAAGTCATTACACAAGCAATTTATTTGAAGCTTTTTTCTAACAAGAACATTGTTTGAGAAAAATTTTAAGTAGTCCAAAGTTTGGATAAATCATGCCACCAATAGTTTCTCTAGGTGTTTCTTAACATGTATATCAATGTGAAGATGTTTTTTTTATAGATTTTGTTTGATTGGCTTGGCATATAGAATTAAAAAAAATCTATGCACCATTAAATAAGGGTATAAGCTCAACATATCACAATAGGACTAGGCAAATATATCAATGAAGTTCTTAAAGATAGTAATAATAAAATTGCATTTCTCATTAGTGAGGGACATCTAATTAATTTATTTTTGGGTCATCATAGGTGTCGATGTTTACCTTCATGGTGTATTCTATAATAAGTGTATAAACATCTTTAATAATAATAATCATAGAATAAAACTAATATTATTTAGATACTTTTGAGTTACAAAACTCACCCATGTAAGAAAAATAAAAATCTACCATTTATGGTAGTGACAAATTGATAAATTACTTTGGAAAATCCTATACCAATTGAGAAAATATTTAATGGTCTTCCTCATTAATATCAAACTCAATTGAAATGATTGAACTTGAAGGACACTAAGCTTCCTAATAAGATGAGTGAACTTACCCATCCAAGGGTGATTGAGATAAGTTTTCACCCATGGGCTTGTTTTTATCTTTAATTTTCCCCTAATATATAGGTACCTCAAATAATTTTTCACTTGAAGATCTCAATGTTTCAATTTGTTTATGACTAAGGAAGTTTGCCTTCTCTCCAAAGTAGGCAATAGGGTCCAATGTGAAATCAAAACATTGTTTATGATCACCAAATGTTAATATTTCTCTTAGGACCTTGAATTCAATGATAGATTCCTTGTTATATAGTTCATCTAATGGTATAATTGAATCATGTTGGTCATAATCCATTAGTATAGGATGATATAAGGAAAGAGGATAATTGACTATAATGGTAAGTATGACATTGGTATCAAAGAATTTCATGTTGATAAGCTCATAAAAGGAACTATAATGGGTCATTATGTCTTTTATAGGAGTAGTTTCATTAGTTGATGAAGTGGTATCACCCTAAAAAAATTTGTGGTCACCCCTAAGTGGTTTGAATCTAAGACCTTGACTTATTACATATTTTTTCATGGGTACAGGTTCAATAATTCCTTCTGATTTTAACCCTAGACCTTTTCCTTAATAGTATTGATTACCCATAATCCTATTTACAATGGGATCTTGGTGTTTTTATAACACATGGAAAATCCATCACCATATAACAAATATCCTTAAGAACTAGTGGCCCAATCTTGATTTGGTGATGTATCTTTTACAAATATAAGTGGCTCTTGTAGAGTGGACTTCAAATTTTTATTCCAGATCATGTTGAGCCTCTCAAGGATAGATTTTATAATTACATAATATTTAGGAGACTTGGTAAAATTGATGACATGAAAATCATATTCAATACATTATGTGGAAATGTCACCCTCTTCAACGGTAAAGTGAGTAGAAATAGATTCAAGATGTGGATTAAAGGAAGTAGAGGAAAGGTCACTAGAGTCAATATAATTAGATTTATATTCCTTTATTTTTAATAAATAATAAATAATAAGACAATAATTATAATTCCCATACTCATCTTATAGGTTTTTAAAATCTAAATATGGTTATAAATCACCAAGAATAGTGACCTCTAGTCTTAAATGAGGGAATTTAAGGAATTGGTGCAAGGTGGAAGGGATTGCTTGTACTTCATGGATCCAAGGATGAAAAATAAGTAGATGATAAGGTATCTCAATTTTAATTACACGACATAGGGTATTATGGGTAACATGCACAATAATGATAGGCAAATAAATGGTTCTTAGGCATTCTCTTTATACGTTGTCATAATTTTTTCTTCTAACAGTAGCCAACTCCATATCCACTGATATGTATCCCAAAGTTAAGATTAATTTCAATAATGATATATTTATCCTTAAACCATTGTATACAAAAACCCACTTTAATTTATGGAAGTAAATGATGGATTTGATATACAGATGATTATTGTGAAGGGGACTAAGGGATGACAAATCACATTGGTCAAATGTGAGCTGTTGACCTAAGGAAATATGGCCCATTAGTGCTTGAAACTAAAATGGATCAATGTCATTGGGTACATTGGATTATTGGATAAATTAATTTAATATGGAATGATGAATTTTATATGTATACAAGGGATCTAAGATAGAAATATATGCAAGCATTTTTCTTAGTTGTTCATTAATATTATATGGTTTCTCGGTATAAAGGTGAGGTGGTTTGGATTTTGGTATAGTAGTGTCCATATTATAATTGGCATTGACATTAGGAGGAAAATTTCCTTGATGAGTGATTCTAAGATGTCTAGTTGTGACTACACAATTTTGAGTTAGGAAAGAGTTACCTAAATTAGAAGAAGTATACAACAGTTCAAGAATTGTAATTATCAATGATTGAACCACAATATAATTACTCTAACCTAAATTATAATTACCTATAAAAAAAGGAGGTGGGTTGAATATATATGGGATAATACTTTGGTGAGTGTTATATGGTTTATGAGGCATGAATTTCATATTAATAATGTATTTATTTGTAACATGCCCTATAACATTTCCATAGTAATATGGTATAATTCAATATCCAACTTGGTTGGTTTAGGTATCATGATCTTGTTTATGGTTAGCTTCTAAGTTTGGCCTTGTCCTTAGTTATGATTATTTCATTGATGTTATTAATTGTTTTACCTAGGAAAGGGGTTCTTGTAAATTACCATCTCCTAATTGGTATTGGTTTATTTTTTATCCAACTCAATTTCCCCATTTTAAATCAAATATTCAATTAGATGCATCAATTTCATGCACTTATAGATTGAGTGATTGGCCACTTTATTCTAATCACAGTACTCATTATCATGATACCATGTTGGCTTTAGTTTATCTTCTAGAAATGGTTTTGGATTAAATAAAATAGTCATATTATATATCAATATCTTTGGAAACACATCATCAATGGGATCCCTAGGGTCACTAAAAACTCTATCTTTGTAGTATCTTCATCATAAGGGATCCCTTTACATTGTGATTTGAGGGTTAGGTAGATTGTTTTGGATAGATGTTGGCTAAAATATTTATAAATGTCTTTCCTATGTAATACCATTGCCAACCATATTTTTATTTTTGATGAAGGTCTTCATTATAGACATATATTTCACCCTAGCTAAGAAAGGGGATTGTTTAGGTCCTATTTCTCAAACCTAGTCCAACATGGGACTAACCCTAGACTGTGGGTCACCTAATATTCAGTCAAAACTCTAGAGAAAGCCATCTTCCTATTAGATTTATCACTAAAACAAGACATAATACTAACTCTAGCTTGGAAAAGGGAGATAGATTAATGATAATTCATAAAAGCATGTAAAAAATGTCTTGATCCTTATAATTGCACAAGACACACTATGAGACACGTTCAAGATGGTAGAAGATCACTTCATTCACTATTTGATTATTTTCACATAATTATTTCACACAAAGGCATGGATTAGTTATCAACATAGCATGGGAGGTAAATTATGCACTTCCACACTAACCAATAGACTATGTATGCACTTAGAATGACCTATGAGAATTACCAAAACACTGTATAAAGGTGAGAAAACTCTGATAAAGGCAAGGAAATTAGATATTCACTTAAATGCATCAATGAATTAATGAGACACACTTTAAATTAGCTTGAAAAATTAAGGAATTCAATCGTTATTGCATCAAACATGAGTTATAGTTTAAATTTTGGTAGAGTCTAGTCATGCCAAAGAGAGGGATCCTCTTTAAGGCTTAGAAGCTTGTATATATAACAAGATAGGATGAGAGAGATGGGGAAAGATGCCCATAAGAATGGAGAAGGGGTCATTACATTCAAGATTTCTAATCTTTTGGTTTTTATTCTATTAGTAAGGATCATCATGTTAAGACTACTTATAGAAAATGGCCATAACAAACATATTAGTCCCTTTCAATATACTTTTGGTCTACATTGATGTTCCTTAGAGTTAAAACAATGGGATCAAATCATTAAAAATATTATCCTATAATCAATGTAGTTAAAATATCTCAATCAATCCATTTTGGTCTTGGTGGCATGGATTTATTTCTACTAATTCCCTACTAGTTCATCTTTGACATGTAAGAATGGATGAAAGGGGTCATAATCATGCTACTAGTTTTGGTGATGAACCCATCGAAACTGATGTGTCTACCTACATGGCATCCTTTTGAAATATTAGCTCTATTTTTACCTCAACCAAATTAGATTCAAATTTTAATTTCAAATGTTGAACTTGATTTGAGCTTCTCATATTATGCCAACTAGCAACTCTTTATTTGTTCCACAGGATCATGTTGTCAATATTTTGAATCCTTAACCTCATATTCACTATAGATATTTCTTGGTAAAAATGAATGCATACCATTGATATATATAATATTTACCATGGTTTTGACACTTGTCCCATTTTATCTTAAGATCTGTTAACCTTTTGACTCACTACTCACCATCACTCTAATTTGTATGATTACACACTCACCATTGATCTGCATGGCCCAACTAACCTTATCAATATCTATGAACTTTTGGATCTCTATTAAGACACATGAGATATTTCCAATTGTCATCTTATCACTTCCATAACCTTTTGACTTTATGCTCAAAGTTGATCTACTTTATATGATCAAATATGTTCCATTAGATCTTGGGACCCACTGACATCTGTTAGATTGATTCTCACCATTAGATCTTGACCTTATATCCTAGTATTTGGACACTTATAAATATCACACTAAACCTTGGGATATTTTAATTCTAATGGCTATTTCATGAAGCTTAAACTTGACATATGTGCACTTGTTTCATTTTTTAAGTCTAGCTTTGAAGTTTTATATCTTGAGATAACAAGCCAATCAAGACATGAAATTTTCAATGCATGATCTTGGCACAAATAAATTCATGTACATGCAATATTTTGGGCTTGGGAGGCTTTTGTAGAAAACTTATCAAATACACAAAAAAATTGGTTTATCCATTTTTGCATGATGTTCTCATGATGGTCTAGCTATTTTGGACTTGTGCAAGAAATTTTAAGGCTCAAAAAGAGTTTTTGAGACCTTTGAAACTTGATTTATGTCCATGAA
The DNA here is from genome assembly GCA_037957365.1 of Torreya grandis. Classification (NCBI taxonomy): domain Eukaryota; kingdom Viridiplantae; phylum Streptophyta; class Pinopsida; order Cupressales; family Taxaceae; genus Torreya; species Torreya grandis. The sequence goes on from JARHVA010002900.1 coordinate 1,752,756, forward strand.
TGCTTGAAACACCATGATAACCTATTTAATCTCTTCCCTTGCAACTCTAGACCTATTTCAAGACTTGCTTCCAAAGATCAACACATTGCACTTTAAGCTTGCTCAAAGTGTTTCAAAATATTTGTAAATTATGTGTCATCTCATATTAAAGTCCATATACTCCTTGTGGCATTGGATCACTCTTAAAATAAAACCTTTGTCAATTTCTTAATATATATTAAATAGGTTTTGGTATGTAGGCCAAAGTTGGGCAACATCTTTGGCAACACAGCTGGGCAACATGCCTACTATGTTTGAGAACTTAGACCATTTACATGACTCTTAGATCCACCAATAATGACCAATCTAATCTATGACTATAATAAACCTATTTACTTGTAAAGACAATGAATTCCACCAAAATAGGGAAGGGAAAAAATAAAATAGGGAAGCTAACTAACAAAACAAAATAAAAAAAACTAATGTGCTAGGACAACAATTGGAGGAAAGCCAAGACAACTATTTATATATATGGAACTTCAACCTTTAGTAGAAATGTTTCAATTTTATCCGTTTAACTAGGATAGGAATCTCCTCACCATCCATATTTGTAAGTTGAAATGCATTATGGGATTTATAGCTAGAGATGGTGTATGGACCACTCTAAAGATAGTTAAACTTTGTATGTCTTACTAGCTTAGATTTGTCCTCATCCCACTTGAGGACCAAATATCCTTCTTTGAAACTTCATGAAGAAGCTCCTTTGTCAAAAATCTCTTCATTTTTTCTTGATGGCTTTCCATGTCTATCATGTAATAATGTCTTATCTCTTCTAACTCTTTCATCTTAGCATATCTGATCTCCATAGGTACATTCTCCAATAACTCAATTTGATGCATCAGTTCTAGTGTAGGAAATTCAAGAGAAATATACATTCTTGCTTCCTTATCATATACCATCTTATAGGGAGAGTTGGATATTAAATTTTTATAGGTGATCATATTATCCCATAGAGACGACTTCAATTTTAGATGCCATGACCTCTAAATATCTTCAAATTTGCTTCTTATGATATTCAATAGGTTCTTATTATTAGACTCAACAAGACCATTTCTTTAGGGATAGTAGTTTGATGAAGTGTTGAGATAAACCCCATATTTAACTACCCATTAGCTAATTTTAGACCCCATAAAGGCCATATCATTATCAAAAAAAATAGTTGAAGGGGCTCTAAACCTAATAAGTAGACCTTCATAGAAGTCTAGAACACTGGTCTCATTTACTTCCTTCAATGACACTGTGTTTATCCATCTAGTGAATTAATCTGTAGCAATCAATATTCATGTATGACCTAACATTGAAGGTGGGTTAATGAGACCAATAAATTCTAATCCCCATTGGATAAAGGGTAGATCCACTACAATTGGTTGGAGAGGTAAGGTTGAATGTTTCACCTTTTCAATAAAATTAACACATTTTCTACATTTCCTATCCCATGCATGACAATCACCAAGTAAGCCTAGCCAATAATACCCACATCTCATGCTCTTGTGGGTTATTGTCCTTTTTTAATAATGCCCTCTACCATGTCCATCATGGAAATCTTCAATTAGCCTTTCCCTTTGATGTTATTCAATGCATCTTAACAACATGCAATTGATATCTTTCTTGAAATAAACACCATCAACAAAAATAAATGGAATAGATTTCAATCTAAAATATCTTATTTTTGAAGGGTCTAGGTGAGAGGCATCAATAACATCTTGGAGATATCTTACCAAATCATGATACTAGTTGGAAGGTGAGCTATGATCAACTATATCTTCTTCATTAGCTGACAACATAACCACCTCATTGGCTTCTTGTAAGTCTTGGGCTAGATTCTCACAAATTCCCTTACCTCTAACTAGATTTGTGACCTTGATATACACATCATACTCCATTAATTTTGTTATCTAAACAACTCTTTTATCATTTATATCCTTGTTTAAGAGAAATTATTTGATACATGGATGGGAAACCATTAGATGTATCTTATTATTAGACAATAAGTATATGAATTTCTTGAGAGACCTTATGGCTGAAAGTACATGATTTTCAACAAAAGAGTACCTTGTTTCATATTCTTCCAAGCCTTGACTAAAAAAGGCTATTGGTTTCTCTAAGGTCTCCTATTTATACAATATAAGAATGCTTGAAATGGTGTCAATCTTAGCATATGTTTATATAATTAAGTCCTTTGAGAAGTCTAGGTTCATGAGCATAGGAGAACTAGCCATGGCTTTCTTAATTTATTCAAAACTCCTTACTCTTTCCTTAAACTAGCTAAAGCTTTGATTATTATTTATCATGGACATAATTTGATTAGATAAAGTGGAAAAATATAATATGTATCTTTTGATAAAATTGATCTCTCCTAAGGAATTTTGAAAATCTCTTTTGTGATTGGTCAAGGAAAATGCAATAATTGAAGTTATTCTTTCAGGATCTATGCTTAAACCATGATTTGAAACTACAAGTTCAAGAATATTACCTTCATGAACTAAGAATATATACTTTTTGGGATTCTAAGATACCCAAAATTATTTAAACATTTTAAAACTTGCCTAAGGTGAACCATGTGCTCACTTGCATTCTTTAAAAACATTGTTATATCATCCAAATAGACTAGCACAAACTTGTTAATAAGTCCTTCGAATGTCATATCCAAGGCTCTCTAAATTTTTTTAATATCATTGGATAAACCAAAGGTTATCTTTCTATATGAAAATATCCTCAACTTTATGTTGAATGATGTCTTTAATTGGTCTTCTTCCTTGACCAAAATCTGGTTATAGCCACTATAGCCATCCAACAAGGAGACCCTTTATGAACCTGCAACCAACTATAAAATATGTTCCATTCATGGTAGTGGATAGTGGTATTTAAGGGAAACCTTATTAAGGTCATGAAAGTCAACACACAATCTAATTTCACCACTCTTTTTATATATTAGAATAAGGTTCTCCACCCAAGTTGAGTGTTTGATTGGAAATATAATAGCTAACTCAATGAGACTATGAATCTTAGCTCTCATCAAAGGCTCAATTTTAGGATTAATAGGCCTTTGTCTTTGTCTTATTGGCCTAGTTTCATCTTCTATATCAATGGTGTGTTGAGCTAGACTTGGGTCAAAACCTTTGAGATAACTATATTTCCATGCAAATACATCATCAAAATTTTCACATAACTCAATGGAATCTTCCTTTTCTAAATAAGTGAATACTTTACCCAACTTTAGGTTCTTACTAGGTGAAACTTCCACATTAGAATAGTGTTCTTCCTTTATTGACAAGGTTAAATTTTCTTTCCTCAACTCATCATCACTACTGAATATGTTTTCAAGTGTGACCAATCCCTTGGGAAACTTATTTGTTTTTCGTTGCACAATCTGATCACCATAATGCTACAAATACTTTGATTACTTTCTTGAGGAAAACTCAGCTTCCTCTTATAATAATATAACAATCTACTTATTATATTTAACCACTTGACAATTTTATTTATTATCTAGGATATAAGGCCTTACAATCACCTTAATGTGTGATTGGACCTCTTTATTTCTTACATCATCTAGGACACTAAATTATGTCCCAATGGCAACCAATCTATTTGCATGTTTATTCTCATCTCTTGGTATTTCTTGAATGTTGAAAGCCTAAAACTCTTCAAGTAAGTCCCATACCATATGTTTATAAGATTTAATCAATGGGTTTTTTCATTAATTAAGAACTCTCACTTGGTGAAATACGAGTTCACTATCACCAAAGACTTGTAAGGTGTTGACTTTCAACTTCCTAGCCCATTATAAACCATGAACTAGTGCTTGATATTTTGTAGCATTGTCTAAACAACCAAATTAAAACTTAATAGATGATAAGTACCTTTTATTTGATATATAAATCAACATCATTCCATCTCTAAGGACACTTTTGTATATTTTAGACTTATCAACAATCCAAATTTTTGAAAACTATCAAAATTAAATTGGATTGTATCTAGATTAAATTGGACTATATTAAGATTAAGTTGGAATTATTTAAAATAATTTATATATATCTAATGTATTTGTGATAAGTCCAAATTATTTAAAATTATCATAAATAATTTATTTATTAGTAGTTTAAAACTATCATAAATATATTTAACTTCATCAAGAATTATTTGGAATTATAAAAAATAAATCACATCTATATTATATATTTGTAATAAGTCCAAATTATGTGACCTTTCAAACTAGTTCATAGACCATGCATTTATAGATATTATAATATAGTGGTATATTTATTAAGGAAAAATAATTCATACACCAATCATGCACTCAGTTGACTTGTGATTTAGAACACTTGGGATGATTGGGATGCTACATGTTATCAATTTATTGGATTGTGAGCTATTTGTTTAATTTGATTTGAGTGATGTCTTCATGACCATCAAAGTTTATCTTGTATTTGTGTTGAGTTACCAAGATTGTGATGCATGTTGAAATCTTAGGTGCTCACATTGTTTTATACTTTTTTTTTTATTGGTCATCCTTTCATACAATCAAATTATCAAGATTGTGCCACATGGCCCAATCTCGAGTGCCACATGAAAATCTGAATAACATTTATCAATACAAAAAATCTGAAGAAAAAATATTGATGTGTACATGGGACATTCTAAGGCATAAACCTTGAATTTTTGCATACATAGGAATGTGGAATTGTATTTTGAAAAACACAAAATATGTAGTGCACTAAATTTTAAGATTTGAAAATTATGAAGACCTTTTACTAAAAACCACTTTGAAGGATGAAAAAATTTGGAGTGGAAGTTATACCAATCAAATGATATTAAATAGATACATAGTTACTTAAATACTGAATTATCATAGTAGAAAATATAAAACTCAAATGTCAAGGTGTATTTTCCAAGACCTAAAATATAAAGGGCCACTATAAATAAATATAAATAAAACAATAAAACATTATACATTCTCAAAAAATGGAATAAATTTTGAAAAAAACATTCATATTTCTCAATCCAAAATTAAAGAAACACCATTTAAATTTTCTCAATCCTTTTATCACTATCTTTTATAGTGACTAATGGGACAATGCATTCAAATAGTCTATTACAATGCCTTTCAAAAAATTAGTGAGAAAAAGTGTATGACCTCTCCAATTTTTATTTGGTTTCCAAGCATAGATGATACTATCTATGAGTATGGATGGTAAATATGTGTCAGTTGGATTTGGCTTCCATTTCTTGTCTAAGCAACCTAAATAAATTTATGCTTCTTCTGCATCTTTTTTTCTTGCATTAACTGGGATGAACCAAGATATTTTAACCCTTAATTATATATTCCCTTTTGTTTGTATTATATAAATATTAATTTTATGTCTAGAAACACATACTATGTAGTCCACTCCTATAGAATCGTCAGTTTTAAAAGATAACATATCTTTGATTTTCACATCTTGAGTTGGATCAAATACAATTCTTGTTCTTTTGCTTCTTAGACCAACATGTGTATCTGTAGATGCCACTCCAAAATCAAGGGTGCTATTATGAACCATTTTGTGTATATCTCTATGAAAGGGTATGTTTTGATGAGTTCTAGGCCAAAAATCTCTTGTGCACTCAACTTCATAAGGGAACATGTCTTCATTCATTGTGTCATGGATGTTTTAGATGTAATATGCTAGATCTTTCCACTTACTATTTCTAATCAAACTAAATTCACTAAATTGTTGTATATACGTATTCAAGTTATATTCAATTTATTTTTCAATCATTTTTCTACTTATATTTGAGCCTTTATCAATAATGGAATCTTGAGAGATTTCTTTATTTTTTAGGTCTTTAAAATATATCTTTGTCAGATTACCTTCTGGAACATTTCTCTCACTATTTTCTTTTGTTCCCCATAATGTAATTAGGGGGGACCAATTTCTATCTATTAGAGAGTTTTTTTAAATGCATAATGGGCTGACCTTACTCCATGCATATAATAAAGTATTGACCTTTTTTCAAGCCTAATATTTCAATTCTTCCCTTCAGCTGGTAACTATTAACATAGTCTAAGAAATATGTTACCTCTTCAATCAAATTTGGTGTGAAATGTCTTGTATTTCCACACATCCTATAGGTTTTCATCATCTCTACCACACTCCACACATCTTTCCTCTTTATAAATTCAGATTGGTTTCCAAATGTGACATTGATGTCCTCATTGGTATGTCCTACATGCATAAATCTGACCTTGAGATCAAGGAAAACACCTTTATAAACAAGGAAAGAAAAATATTGCAACACATACCTATACAAAAAGACATTATTTTGTGAATTTTTAAATGTAACATTAATTATATATAAGGTTTGACATTTTTTAAATATAATTATGGATGGAAGTACCTATTCTAATTGTCCCCACAATAGTTGTCTAGTTGAAGGTATAGCCTAGAAGGAAGTTTCTTGAAGGCACCAATTGATTGTGATGTCATTGATGTCCTCATGGGTGTGTCATACATGCATAAATATGACCTTGAGATCAAGGGAAACACCTTTATAGATAAGGAAATATAAATATTACAACACATATCTATACAAAAAGACATTATTTTGTGAATTTGTAAATGTAACATTAATTATATATAAGGTTTGACATTTTTAAAATATAATTATGGATGGAAGTACCTATTCTTATTGTCCCCACAATAGTTGTCTAGTTGAAGGTATAGCCTAGAAGGAAGTTTCTTGAAGGCACCAATTGATTGTGCTTCTTTCCTATATTTCTTGAATTTATGGTAGTAGTTGTTAGACAAAAGTGCATCATAAAATGGATATTTTGAAGATCTAGGTTTATATAGTAAAGATCCATAAGTATATAGCACTATTGTTTCCATACCCCTAAAACACTTGATTAATGAGGTGATATTAAACTTAGACCCTCTAAGAATGTATGGTAAAAAAATTCCCATATTTTCCTACACCACAACCATGTGTTATAATCCCTACCATTGACAACTCTAATATTCTATCAATAATTGCTTTGTTTTTTTTTTTGTTGTCCTTGGCATGAATATTTTTTGATGTTACACCTTGTCATGAATGACATTGAGGCATTATTCAAGGTATTTCTCTAACATTAATTTATGTGTGTAATACATTTATCTTGTATAAAGTATTTGATTTTAGTACATCATGAATTCTTGATTGATACACTCTTCTTGATCTCTAGAGAGGGACCCAAGGCATTTCTATTGAGTCAATAAGATACATGTTTTGAATCTATACAAGTCATCAGATGTGGTAATGGTCACATTATAAAAATTAGTTTTCCACATGTTATTGAATTTTGGTTGGGATATTGGCTCATATTCCATATCTGATATTTGTGCATTGATGTGGTGCCTCATAAATTCTTGAGTGAAATATGCAATAAGATGTTAATAATTTTCTCATGAGATGTCTATATCTACCTGTCATGTTAGTTATGGAAAAACATCTTTAAAATCAGCCACCAATTGGTCCAATAAATCTTTAGCTACCATTGTCTTCTTTTGTGACTTTTGTCAAAATCTCCCTGCATAAAATTCATTTCATTCTCTATTTTTGTGACAATTTTGAATGTCAAAAAAGTTACTTATCTTCAATCCATATATTTTAAGCCAAGATTCTAAATAGATCTCTGTACCTTAAAAATCAATGCTACTTTTGTTTTTATTTTTCTTAAATAAACCAGTAGAAAGGGCATCCAAGAGATGTTGCCTCCTATCTATTATGGTTGAATGAATCAAATTCATCTTTATAGATTTTATAATATCAAATGACAATCCAAAATTAAAACATTTTTTGGTGCAACATTTATCCACATACATTGTTGTAATCTGACTATCTATGCTTTCATCAAACTTTACTTGGATGAGAGAATTGTTTGGCTGACTTTTTTTTTAGCCCAAGTATTTGTAGTAATGAGACAATTTTTTTAGATGAATTTGAACTAGGAATGTCAGGTAAGGAGTGAATTCATTATCCACTATGTCCCAAATGTTTCCAATTTCTTTCTCCTGTGGTGTCATATATGGTAAGTTGATTGCTCTACAAGTCTTAGTGTCCACTATTTTGTTGGAAGGCCATCTAATGATAGATGTTTAAATTGCCTATGTATTTCAAGTCTCATAATGCTTTATAACATGTCTTATGTAAATTAACATTTTTTTTTCTAATATTGGGACATGAATGCAACCAAAAATCCCCCCTAGTTGTGTAAATTCAACATAACCAAAAGAAAAAAATTCATCATTTGCAAGAGCTGTATAATTGTGCAATAAATGTACCCTTTTACCAACAAATTTTTTTCTTAGGATTTGAAATGTGGTCAGATCATATATATATATATATATATATCAAACAAATAAATCCAAGAAAGGGTTTTCCTTTTGCAATGATTGTATTTGCAGAATTGAACACAAAGTATTTTGACTTTGTTCTATATCATTATCTATAGAAAACTTGTATGTGTCATGTTGCATCATTCTTGTGCTCCATATAGTAAAAATATGAACCACATCCCCTAATTTATCCACAAAAGTCATAGGAAATGGAAGTGGTAGATTTAGATCAAAATATTTAGTCACATTAACACTTACACATCCAATACATATTTCCTCATTATGGCATGTGGAAGTAAGATTAAAGGGTTCTAGAGATTTAACATCTAGACTTTCCACTTTATATATTCTTCCTTCACCAATGAACTTACCATTATTTATGAGAGAAACATAGTCTATAAATTAGAAAGCCATTGACGTATGATTTTTTAGCTGGACATTTATAAAAGATATAAGAAGAGTTGATGATCAGGTTATTTATAAAATCAAACCATTTTATACTTGTATGTAGGAGATAAAGCTATATTAATACCATAACATAAGCATGGAGATATGTTAAAACCTAAAAATGTTAAAAAGGTAATGTATAACATTTTTTTAATTACATAGTTTATGTTTGTCTAATAAAATAATAGGTTTTAATATCATATACTACATACTTCAATTCTTGCTTCATCCTAATTTGAAGGTATCTCATAGGAGATAAATTTTAAACATGCATTAGAGTAGAATAGATATGTAGAGAAAAATAGCTAATTAAGTCAATATTTAACCATGTAATTTATTACAATATAAAATGATAATGAGCAATAGGGGTTTTGAGTGAAATTATGGAAAATGATTAACTTCTTATATTTTAGGATCTTATCTTTGATTTTAACCTCTATTATCAACCCAAAATTTTAAAAGTATCTCTTAGGAGATACCTTTCAAATAAGTGTATGGGTATCCTTTAAGGTTTGAAGGTAGTATTAGGTGATACCTTGAAGGGCCTTTAAAGTTTGAATGGTATCTCTTAGGAGATATCATTTATACATGTGTATTTTAACCCTTCAAGGTGTGAAGACAGTAATGAGTAATACCCTCAAGGGTACACATGACATTAAGCTTAAGGGTATGTGGCATGCACCCACAAACCCATGACATTTCAACACTTGAAAAATATTTCAAGTTCACTAAGCGAATGACTCTCCATAATTATGCCAAGTGTATTCTTCCCATTTACCTAGAGACTAAAAGATAGAAATTCATATATGAAATCTTATGGATATGTAAGAAGTGATATGGTGACACATGTCTCCCTCTAAACTTCCTTTGAAATTCTTATTAAAAATGGGGCCCACTTCCTTGGGCTAATAACACACCTTTTATTTAAATAAGAACTCCTTTCTTTCTTGAAGAGTGTCATGATGACATGTGTCATTAGTGGAAGATACCAATACTTCAAGTTTGCTATAGTGCTTACCTATGCACTCAGTTACTGTGAGTCCATGATGAACCCAAGTGTTAGCTTGATGTTTATAGCTACATTCTTTATTCTCTCCCAAATATGATACTTACAGTCTGAGAGTGGGTGGTAAGGTCATTATTTAATTTATATATTTTTTGGTCTTTGGCTAAGGACTCTTGTTCCATCTATGAATACATCTATTTCCACATGCTTGTAGAGTCCCAGAGGCTCTTATGGGTATGCATAATACAACTTATTAGATTCATTTAATAAGTTAGTCTAAAATGTAAAATTTCATTATTTGTACTTTTCTAAATAAATGAGATTAAGGATCAATCCAATAAAAAAGTATATCAATCTTGAATTAAGTCCAAGAAAGCAATGATGATAAAACAAGCATAACAGATAGACTATTAACAATCATGCAAGACCATTAATGAAATGGAGTTTGTAAATATTACATCTTATTCAAGGTAGCTTGAGTTGGGACATGATAGTCTATGTGGTAATTTCAAGATTTATGAGACATAAAAGGTCACCATTAAAGCCAAAATATTAAATATGAGGAAGAACGCTCATGCATAGGTAATCAATGCATTTAAAGAGGTTGGTAAGAGAAAATTGGATGCCAAAATCCATAAAAAGAAATGGAGGAATAATAAAAAACATTATAGACTTTAGTGAAGAAGAATATTATACTATCTACTCTCAATATACTCCCATGTAGAAAAATTGATACCCAAATTTTGGTAGAACAAAGTAATCAAATAGTGCAGATTATAGGTTTAGTCATGGATAGAAGCAAGTTGTTGATGTTGCTCATATATATGGAGAAGTTAGAAATGGGGATTGGGATAGGTCTTATAAACCAAATTAAATTACTCATATCCCTTTGAATTTTTTTAAATGACCAAAGTTACTCTCTTCACCTTATCAACACAACTAGGTGCACAAGTAGGAGATCTTGCACTTCAACATCCACTTCAGGGTTTTGATGTAGAGAGACTAATGAAGCTACCTACATTTAGGCAACTACATGAGGTCATGCATACCTTTTTAAGTAGATACAACCAAGGGGCTATTCATTTGTTTAGAGATATCACCATTTGGATAATGCATAGACCATGCCAAGAGCCATAGGCATCTTAAATCAAGGAAAATTATTATTTTGATACAAGTCCATCACACCACCAATTCATCCATATGTTCAAGACAAATTTCCCACTAAGGCAGGTAGAGGAACCCTAATTGACTCTATTAAGGATGTTATAATGTGCATTCTAGTAGAGTGTATTATAAAGAGGTTTTGGTAAATAACAAAGAAGGCCAAGTAGGAAACAAAAGGAGTAATTGACATTATGTATTACATGATATAATAGAATGAGAACTTAAATTGGCCTAAGTTTTTCACACCCAAGCTTACCACTAATATTGATAAGGTACTTTTAGGTATCTCACAAAATTTCCAATATTAGTTTCTAATTTTGTTATTATGCTTCACGCAATAGAAGTCCTATTAGGCTGAGTTAATGTTGCTGTGGACTTTTGGCTTGCTACTAACCTCACAAGTATCACTTGGACTGAGACAAATCAATATTGTGAGCAACTAGGGTGGTTTAACACATGGTAGCTTGAGGCTTTAGCTTTTATAAGGTCTTATCCTCAAATTCCACATGATGTCATGTAATATTTAAGGTAACATGCATTAATAACCAAGTTATACAATGGTATTCAAATCAAGGTACATGAGTTGGTCATGACAAATATGACTCCAATGCTCATTTTCCTCACAATGGTTGAAGCATAAGCCAAAGTATGGATGTAGAGATCCCTATTCACACAATAAGGGAAAGAAGAACAAGAACAACCACAACCAACTACATAACCATAGGCCTCACCCCATTAGTCCATAGCTCCTAGGAGATCAAGGAAAATAAGACTAGGTTGGATAACCCACATATGCCAAGGATAGATTGGGAGTATGATGTAGAAATTTTGTGGGTTGATGAATAATAATTTATTCAATGCATGATCAAAGACATTGGTTAAAAGGTATATGATAAGGAGGAAGAGGAGTTATTTTTTTGGAAAGTAGTGCACACTTGCCAATATATGGAATAAAGTAAGAAGTGACCATTTAGTTGACATTACAAAACCCCTTACCACTATTATTATGGATATCATAGGTTAAGAAGAAGCTCAATGTGAACTTATAGTAGAAAGTTTTGAAAAAGATCAAAATCTGGTTCATCATCTATGCAATTTATATATCTACTAGAGGGAGGGAGTATAGTATGGCCACTGATACACAAAAAATGTAGTCTTTATTGGGAAATTTATTCAACCACTATACTCAAATGTTTGGTATCTTTTAGAGATCCAACCATAACAAGTAGTGTCCATCAGGTGAAGTCTAGGGGCATGATGAGACATAAGGATACAAGTGTCCCTTTGTCTAAGTCAAGAAAGTTTTTCATGCACAAAGTTGTCATAATTATTGAATCTAAATCTTAAAAACACTCATAATCTGATATGGAAATAGATGATGTATATGTAATGGAGGCATCCCTAAATAGCAAATTATTGAATGAGATATACTACACTTACTTTGACTTCCATGGAGATTTCTTTGGATGTTTTGTAAGTGTCATTATCCAAAGAAATTGAAGGAGTATATACATTCCAAAAAACCATTGTGATAAATGATTCAGACTTAAAATAGATGGTTTTTTTGCTAAATGAGGAGAAACTAAAAGCATAAAATCAAATTGCCAAGGCTAGGTAGCTCATCAATGCATCTTGTCATGATCTAGTTGTGCAAGTCCTTGGTGATCAAGTAATGTTTGAGGACAAATAACTCACTACATTACTGACTTAGCTAACAAAGGATTAGGTGAGCACACACACAAACTATGCACTCAAAGATAGGCTATCCACACTGATATGGAAGGCATTTGTGAAATTTTAAAGGAATATGTGTAGGTCTTGGATATAGCTATGCATTAGGCTAAGTAGATTGTGCAAGGAATGCTTGATTGGAGGTAGCATCTTAAGGAATCCTTGGATTATACTAAACTAGAGTTCACAATGGTAGATAAAACTAAAGTTTTACTAAATGACTGAATGGATATTGGGGAACACTAAATGATGTATTTCAATAGTTTTTAGAATCTAGGGATATGATGATGAAGAAGTTATAGGTCTAGTAGAATGAAATAATGTGAAACACATTTGCATCAATTCAAGCCCAAAATGTGAACATATGATTGCAATAGGGGAGATTAGTATTTTGTTAGTGAATAAAATAAATAAATCAAAAACACACTAAACTAACACCCTAATCCTATCTCAAATAGGGAGCTTAGCTAACAAAATAAAAATGGAAAACACAACCAAAAAATGAAATAAAGAACTTATTTTACCTTCTTTAGATGCTCCAAAATTCTTGTTGTAGTGGATTGATCAGTTTGTGTTCATGAAGTTTGCATCAATGAAGTGTTGCTATCTCCATCTCTCCTTGGCACCATGTTTGGATTTGGCTTGGCCTAGATTGGATCAATAATTTGACATTATAACACTAATTTCAATGAACTTTTGAATGCATTTGGGCATTATAAATTTGGCATAAAAGTGCTTAAAATTAAATAATCAAGGCCTTTTATTTATAGGTTTTTAGAATGGTTTAGAATCAACTTGAACTGTCCATCTCAAGATGAAGATATGTGGCTAAGGATTAATTCAATTATGTAATTAAAATTAATAAATAGGCTCATCAATATTTGGGATAGAGGGGAATTAACTAGGATTGGAAGGTCTTAATGAGGTATGGAGGCATTAATTTATATATTTATGGCATTTATGGCTTATGGATTCCACCCCATAGGATGATGTCATTTGATGATGCAATTAACGACAGTTAATTTTTAAAAATAAATATTCAAAAAGTTTCATGAAAAATTAACTTAAGTTCTTGATTTAGTTTAATTATCATTAAAAATGATTAGTCAACTTTGATGTAAAACCTTGGCAATTTGTGCAAAAGCTAATCAAATTGGTCAAAATGTCATATTATTGGCTCAAAAAAATTTGATTGGATTGGAATTAGAAGTCGATGTTAGATGTTTTGGAACCATTATCCTATTTAGGATGTTGTCAATTCAAAATAACAAATACATGTTTCTCATATAATAAAGTTGATAGAAGAGAGAAATTGATAGCACTCAAGTGCAAAATTGGCATTTTGACTCAAAATGATTTGATCAAAGTTAGTTGCTTCATAAATTAAATTTCCCCATTTAGTGATACTCGAGCCAAAATTAGCACTTGAATATGTCAATTTTAACTCATTAAATGTATTTTAGTGTTTTTAGGCCAAATTATGCATTTTGGGGGAAATTGGTCAAAAGCTTGATTGATGGTCATTGGTGGCCAAATTTGGGTGTCTAAAATTTGCCCATGTTTGGGAAATGTTACAAACCATAGGCAAAACAATATCTTCTCAAATAATGAGAGATGGCCAATATGCCAAAAAGAAGATGATGGTTAAATAAAAAGCTCCAAATAGTTTTTGGGAAGCCTATGATGATGCCCCCTTGAGGGAGTGGCTATCACATTTATTGATGGAATATCCCTCAAAAAAGAAGCAAGAAGAAAGGTAAAATTAACCATTGGCTAAGATTAATCCAAATGAGAAAATGTTTGCATGTATTGATTTAAAAAAGGATACTAATTTTACTAAAGGTGGTTATAATCAAGAATAAAAGTTGAAATAATTATTTTCCCATAGGTAATTATAATCATTAAGGGGACCTAGATTGTCTTATAAAGATGATTGTGCCCTAGTTAGAGCTGATTAGCAAACATAACTCAAGGATATAACCTAGAATATATATTAAAGATGAGTGGGCACAAAGTGATGAAAGAGATGAATAGAAGAATAATATTGATCAATAGAAATGATTTATTTGTACCTACCAATGAGGAGATGCTCATCCTTATTAGCAGTAATATAACTAAAATGGTCAATGGGTTGATTTGATCAAGGGTGGGAGGATTTGCCAAGGTGCTTAGGAGAAACTTCTATGGCTCCATTAATTTTAGACCTTATTGAAGCAATTTTTTTCTATAGCATGTGATAGTAGGCATCATGATATAAAACCATGAAGACTTGGCTAAAATATTCATAAGGACCAACTTCTGATCTAATAAACACTAAAAAATAATGCACCAATGATAAAAACCATGATGACAATGCTGACATATGAATATAGATGGACTCAAAAATAATGTGCATAAGGAATCACCTAATGAACAAATATGGATTGAGTCAAGTAAACATTACTTAAATAAAAAAAATAAGTGAACAAATAAATAAACAAATATATAGAAAGCACACAAATAGATAAATAACTTTGAAATAAATAAAGAAATAAAAATCCCAAAAATAAAATCAAAAGAAAGCATCCTAATAATGACCATGCCCTAGTAGGGTGAATCAAGGATAAATGAATAGGATTAGATAGGACAAATTTTTTTGGTATTTTTAAATTTTTGAATGTTTTTGGAATTATGAGGTATCTTAACTCGATCAAGAATGACAAGATACCTATTTGTAAAATGGTGAGAGCATTTGGCTTAGGTTACTCAATAAACAACAAGAGCATGGTTTAGGGGGACTAAGATGACCTAAAAATACATTGAGCATGACCTACATAATCCTAAAATGACATCAAGTCACTCCACATAAAATGTGAGGAAAAACCAACTATGTCCTAAAAAGTTCTCATATCTAGCAAATGGCTAGTCAAATGAAAATAGTAATGGCAAGGTGAGATGACAATTCATGATAAACAAATGTTGCCCATAATTTGCCCATAGGAAGTTATAAATAAGATACAAAATCATAGATCAATGATATTAATTTTCACATAGGCACTTATAATTAGTAGCAAGACCAATGAAATAGTGATTTGCCCATAAATAGTTATAATCAGGATCACGTAAACCAACTTTGATATAAGATGGAAAATGAAAGATATCTTTCCAGATTAACTATCACACTACTTTCATAGACTATCATTAAAACACAAATTTGATTTATTATTGAAAATTTATTAGAATCCCCTCATGAAAAGTGTGATAAGAACCAAAGGAACCAAGATCAATATAGGATTGGGTAGGATGACTAAAAATATGTTTTGGTCTAGATAGGAATAGAATGATAGGATGGCATGGTCTTGCTCTAGGATAATGATGGGTTTTGATAGATTGGATAAAATGGTAGGAGGATTTCCCCAAAGTGATGGGATAAATGTAAGGAATATTTGACAATGGAAAATGGATATGGAAAATTAAATGGTATGGTACATGTTTTTAGCCTAGGTGATTGTTTTTGTTTTGTTTTTTTAATTCTATTTAGCCTAGGTATGGTAAAATGGCATATGATTATATTATTCTTGTTGAAGTTGAGATGCATGTCTTGATCAAAAAATGATACAAATAGAATAATCAACCATGTTAATTTCTATCCCACCTCATTTGAATAGCTACTTTGTCAAGAACTAGCTGTAAATCTGGATGTCAAGAATATTGTTGTGATATTCATTGGTCATTGATTCTAATTCCTTAAAACATCGAAACAAGGTATCTTTATAGCCTTTGAAAAGGAAAGTGTGGCCATGGATGGTAAATAAGGACAAATAATGGATGGTAGGTTTGATTTTGAAATGGAATGGTAAATGATAATGGAATGGGTAATGGTTGGTAAACAAATGAAGATCGAGATGTTTAGTCACACGTAATGTTGCTAATGCTATATTTAACATAACTTTAGATGTGGTGCAGCTAAATACCTTTGAATATTATCTTGATAGGATCACCATATTTTTTTGTTGTTTGATCTTAAGAGTATCTACCATCTAATTAGGTTCTATATTGGAAGCTATTTTGATTTGATCTTTGATATTATCTTCATCAAGTAGTGAAGCAATTTTTTGCTCAGTTATTAGTGCCTCAATGAGGTTTTCACCAATGAAGTTGTCTTGATGTTCCATAATGCTTTTGAGAAGTTTTCACTAAGTAACATTGAATTTTTACTTTGATTGTCTTCTAGCACTTCTAAAAAGGTTTCACTAGAAGATGTTGAGTTTGAACTTTGCTTGTCCCCTAGTGCCTCTATAAAGTTTTCACTAGGAGAGTGTTCTTCTGTTATATGAATGTGATCTTGACCTTCTTACTCTTATTCAATTGCTATGTCACCATGGATGCAATTCAATAAAGTGTGATTATAATAGTCCCAATCAACACTTGTGGGAGATGGAATGTCGATAATATGGCTATTTTGGTTGATGGTAATGGCCTGTGGAATGGTAATGGAATGGGGAGAGGCTACACAATCCTCATAAAATTATTAGGATAACTCATGTTGAAGCTAATAAAAGGATCACAAATATATTCATATTTATCTATGAGGCATTCATAACCAATATTATAATAGTCATAAATGTATTCTATTTATGAATATAATTTTGACTTAATAGATTCTAAATCTAATGTTGAGACTAATGTTGATTCTGATTCTAATGCTAAATCTTATGTTAGTTTAAGAATAGAACCTAACTCTAATTTTAATTCTTCATTTTATGGGTACTCTACTACAATGATGCCTTATTGAATGTTTGGTATTGGACAAGTAATAGCCTATGATGGCATAATGGGCTCCACAAAAACTAGTTTGTCAAAGTAGGACTCCTCTAAGATAAGAAAAAGGTCAAGAGACAACTCCTTAGATATTGGCTTGTCAATAGGAGGCTCTTAAAAATAAGGCATATGGTCAAGGTAATTATTTTACCAAAGGTTATTTAAATCATTAAGAAGTGACTCAACAAATACTAGATTGTTAGAGTGAAACTCTTTGACAATTAGTATAGGATCAATAAGCTATTCATCATAGGTCAACTTATCACAAATGGTTGGTTCAATAAAAATATCTTGGATTGGTTGGTTTTCTTGGCCTTGGTTTCTAATGAGTTGGAAAATACTAGTTTTAAACACAACTTGGTCTTTGAATGATTTAATGGGTTTAGGTTTTGATTAGATTTGTACCAAACAAGGAATGGCCTATGGTTGGATAATGGCAAGGCATTGGGGAGCATTATTTCTTAGATGAGCCAAAATACAAAGTCCTAAAATGGTAATGATAGGGTGATGTAGAGCGTGGTTGTTCACATAATCCAAAGGATGAAGTCTTGGAATGATAAAGGGGCATTGTGGAGATTGATTTATCACACAAGAAAAAGCATATAAGTCTGACTCATAAGCCATATCATTCCAATCTTGAGTTAGATCATAAGTTAGTTATTGAATATGTTTTATGTACTAATTATTGTAAAGAGGGTATGAATCCATATTCTAAACAACATTATATGTAGTTGGGTTTTCAAATTCCTTATAAACCATATCATCCTAATTGGGAATTTGATTTGGATTTTGTGGATTTTGACTATGTTCCCCATATGGAGTATCTTAAGGAGAATAATAAAAATCCTTAGAAAATCTTTCTCTATAGGGGTTCCTAATGGGATTTTGTATAGCCATTCTATCATAAGTTGGATTGTACATGGCTCCACTATAATTTTAGATAGACATATCCACATAAATGATGAAATCTCTTAAACAAAATGCTTAGAGATCTGTAAACTTTGAAAAACTATGTCCAAAGGATAAATGGTTCAAACTAGGTCTAACTTGATTGAAAGTAGAGCTGTGTTTACAAATAATAATTTGATCATGGAACTGTATCTCCAAAATGGTTTGTGATAATACTTAGCATAAAATAATCTAATTTCAAATGTCATACACACAAAAGGTCAAGAATCTAAATAAAAACTAGCATGTCAAAGTCTAGGTCAAAGTGTACCAAATAAAGTCTAAACTAAGAAAGGGAAAAGAGTCTCTAGGTCTTTTATCCAAACATGGAGTCAAAAGAAAGGATAAAATAGATTGTGCTAGGAATTTTGGCCAAATGTCATCAAAATCTATACTTGAAAAAAAGGACAAATGTGAATTTAATTTAATCTAACAATTTTGGAAATAACTTTGACATAAACCCAACACACAAAAACAAACATAAACATGATTAGTTGGTATAAGCCATAAGGCAAAAGTCTCTTGGATAAAGTCTATGTTATCCTAAATAAAGGCACAAATAATGATGAGGATAAGAATTGAATAAAAAAACAATTAATAGTATTCAAATTTGGTTAATCAATTAACCAAAGTTATGCAACCCAAAAGAGAAAGATTTGTGTATGATCCCCATGAATTGAGGCCTAAATAGAAATCAATCGATGTTTAAATCCAAAATTTGATAAGGTTAATTGAAAACTCAACATTGAAAACTAGGATTTGACCAAATAATCCAGACAAGATTGGATAACATGATGAAGCATAAACAAGGTCTAAATGGCTGATGTGACATGGTTTGAAATAAATGGTTTTTGGTGTAATGGTAAATAAGTCTTGAAACAAATTAAGTAGCCTAATGGTGTAAGTATGATCGAATGATGTGATCAATGTTATGTTTAAAAGACTCAAAGGCAAAATGGTTTGATATGATTTTGGTAGTGTAACACTCCCTCCATAACTCAAATGACACACACACAAACATGTTTAGCAAAAACTTTCAAGGCACAAGTGTGGTGTAAAATAGATAGCATAATGCCTATTTAGATAAAAGAGTGACATATAAACAAATTGGTTTTGACATGGTTTAAAAATAAACATATTATTTTTAGTCTCAAAACACCAAGAAAATGACAAAATACAAGTAAATCATTTAATTTCCTACTAAGGGTGTGGTAAAGTGAGGTTAACTAAAACTACTTAGTTTTCAATCATTTCTAGATGGATCCCATATCTACCAACTTTCATGTTTATCAAACAAGAGAAGAACCACTTTAATTGTGTGTTTGTGGCACTTGGATTGTTTCAAAAGGGTCTTACCCTTTTTATAACCATTACATTCATCACTTATTTAGTGTAGTGTGATGTTTAAATTGTAGATACATCCCATGTGTAACTCCAACACTATAAGGTGGTCTAACCACTCAAACCTTTGATTCTAGTGGGAGTGGTTGAAGTTAGTTATAGGATATGAAACCTTAGGTCAAATCTTCCCTATAAAACTTTCAAGAGGTAATGAAGTCTCCTTCGCAAGCCAAGATGTAATAAAATAAATGACTGATAGAAAGACTTTAGGGTCATTTCAAGATCACCAAAAATATTTCATGTTTTTGGGGAGTAATTTAGATGACATTCCTTTTAGGCCTTGGAATAGGCTCAAATTGCAATGAGATGGTTCTTTTGATCCCAAAATTTCCCTAAAGGGGATGGATGGGATAACATACATTTATGTCTCTTTTTTCTAAAACAATCAAAAAACAAGTTTTTAAAATAATTGAAGTGATGTTGATTTATTGCACTAAACTTTAAAATGTTTACTTAAATACATTAATAGACCTTTGGCTTTAGTACAAAAATGGAAAATATTACACAAAGTAACCACATGAAGCAACAAAAACCTAAGTCCATTTTAAACCCAAATTAAAAATTTAATACTTAGCTTAGATTCATGATTAAAACACCAAATTGATAATGTTACAAGATTTATGATATGTTTTAAGCACTAAATTAAAACTAATTAAGACTTAGATAAATCTTAGGTTCATTTAGGCACCAATTCAAATGTGTGAGAAACATGACATGTTCATTTTAAGCCAAATATTAAGTGTGTATGATTTTTAATCAAGTTATTTTTAAACCTAATTTTAAAGGTGTGTGGTTAGTCAAAAGCATTTAAATATACTTCCAAACTACCCCCTCAACCTAAAAAAACAATATTACAATGACCTACTTTGAAGCACTTAGGAGTTTGAGAAAATGACATTAAAAATTTAGCTCTTAGGTTGATAATCAAGTTGGGTTGACAAGCGATTTTGGTTAGATAGGCAATTTGGGTTGGTAGGTGAGTTGGGTTGGTAGGTGAGTTGGGTTGATAGGTGAGTTGGGATGCACAATTGAGTTGGGTTGGTAGGCAAGTTAGGTTGGTAGGTGAGCTAGGTTGACAGGCGAGTTAGTTTGGATAGGTGAGCTAGGTTGGATAGGTGAACTAAGTTGATAGGTGAGTTGGGTTGATAGGTTAGTTGGGTTGATAGATGAGTTGGGTTGATAGGTGAGTTAGGCTATATAAGAAAGTTGGGTTGATAGTCTTGAGAACAAAACTATGGCTTAGAAAAAAATGGATTTTTCTCAAATTGTTTGCCTCCACACTTTAAGACCTTACATGACAATGGTTAGTATCTTTCTTGTAGGTGCAATTTGACCAAATTTTTGAGACTAAGTCCCACTGGGCATGCCATTTGTGAACATAGAATTGCAATAGGGGGAGATTAGTATTATGTTAGTGAATAAAATAAATAAATCAAAAACACACCAAACTAAAACCCTAATCCTATCTCAAAGGAGGAGCTTAGTTAACAAAATAAAAATGGAAAACCAAACTAAAGCATGAAATAAAGACCTTCCTTCACCTTCCTTGGATGCTCCAAAATGCTTATTTTAGTATATTTTTCTCGATTTATGATCATGAAGTCTACATCAATGAAGTGTGGCTACCTCCATCTCTCCTTGGCACCATGTTTGGCTTTGGCTTGGCTTAGATCAATAATTTGACATTATAACACTAATTTTCATGTATTTGGGCATTATAAGTTTGGCATAAAAGAGCTTAAGATTCAATATGCAAAGCCTCTTATTTATATATTTTTAAAATGGTTTAGAATCAACGTGAACTGTCTATCTTAAGATGAAGATGTATGGATAAAAATTAATTTAATTATGTAATTATAATTCATAAATAGGCTCATCAATGTTTGGGATAGAGGGGCATTGACTAGGCATAGAGATTCTTAATGAGGTATTGGAGGCAATAATTTAGATATTTGTGGCAATTATGGCTTGTGGAAGCCACCTCATAGGATGATGTCATTTAATGATGTAGTTAATGAAAATTAATTTCTAAAAATAAATATTCAAAAAATTTCACAAAAAATTAACTTAAGCTCTTGATATGGTTTAATCAACATTAAAAATGATTAGTCAACTTTGATGGAAAACCTTGGCAATTTATGCACAAATTAATCAAATTGGTCAAAATGTCATATTATTGGCTCAAATTTTGACTAGATTAAAATTGAAAGTTTATGTTAGATAAATTGGAACCATTATCCCATTTAGGATGTTGTGAATGCAAAATAACAAAGGCATGTGTCTCATACAAGAAATTTGATATAAAAGAGCAATCTAGAGCACCTAGGTGCAAAATTGATATTTTGACTCAAAATGATTTGATCAAAGTTAGCTGCTTAATAAATTGCATTACCCCATTTAATGATACTTTGCCCAAAATCAGCACTGAAATATATCAATTTCAACTTATTTAATGTGTTTTAGTATTTTTATACCAAATTGTGCATTTTGGTGGAAATTGGTCAAAACCCTGATTGATGGTCATTGGTGACCATATTTAGGTGTCTACAAAAAGGACTATAGATAGATTGGATGATATTGTGTTATATATCTAGCTTAAGATATCAAATGCCTTAGACTTCTTTATCGTCATAGAAGAAGTATATGTGAACAATTTGATGGTCATTTAGATTCCACTACGTGTTTTGTTTACCATGGTGTGAGAAGTACTTGATAATTATAAAATGCTCAAGCATGAAATCTTGTAAGTTAAATGATATATTAGGCATATCATAGATGAACCTAATTTGATTCCACCATAGAAGCTCCAAGAAATTTTTTAAAATAAAAATATGCATATAAAGGCACAGTCTAGGCAGCCACAACTTACACAGTAGGTTAATGTGCATTTCAAGTTTTCTAGTTTAAGAGTTGCAAAGGGTGGTAGACAAGTATGGAAAAATAGAAAACGTAGATAAATTACTTCCACTTTTATGAAAGGCTAATATTTTCTAGCTTTAACCAAGATTAGAGTTCATATTTTGTCTTAGGATGAAATAATAGTTTAAGTCTATGAAAGTGTTGGACATGGAGTAAGGACATGTGTGCAGGGCATCTTTTGGACGTCCTCAGCCTTATTAGGCAAGTGATAGATATAATAATTCCATGTCTCTTTTCTTGTTGTATGCTGGAAAGATACAATGTGAAGAGATAGAGCTGTGTAAGAAGATGTATATTGTTTTGATGTTATATTTTTAATGGTGCATAATGTTTACTCTATTTTGTTTTAGCTTGTTCTATCTTATATTATGTTATTTATGATCCAAAATTATTAATGCCATGCTAGTTTATATTTATATTTTTTGTGGTGTATAAAATTTAAGATTGTGTAAATTATTTCATGCTATTATGATTCTTTTCCACGTCTTATTATGAAAGTTATACATGTAATTTCTATAATAGTCTACTAACATTCCTTCATCATGCACATGATTGGAATTTTATGTCAAGGTATCTTAGAGGATATACTTTCAAGGGATTTTTAGTACCTTCTATTTTACCATAATGTATTTTTATAACGTATTAGGTATCTTATATGAGAGATTTTTAAACATGCATTTGTAGTACTTTAAATGGGTATCCTAATAGATACCTTGAAATTACACATGATTAGAATTCTTTCAAGATAACACGGACTTGTTAATTAAAATTTTCTTTGGAATGGATTTGATATAACCATGACACATTTTTATTTGGAAATAACCTTGATGCACATGATTGTAATTTTCTTTTAATGTATCTCTTAGGAGATAACTTAAACATGCACATAATTAAATTTTATTTCAAGGTATCTCTCCTAGGAGATACCTTGAAGGGCCTTATAATACATTCCATGTTTATTAAAAAGGTCCTTTCAAAGTATTTTATATAACCATGACAAATTTTCATTTGGTAATAACTTTGATGCACACTATTAGAATATGTTAGTACCCAAAATTACACTAGAACAATTAGGCCCCTATCAAAGTAATTCTTGTGGCCAAACTAAATGAGTTTCAATGTTTTAGGCACTTGTCATAGTCCTTAAGAGGATTAAAATACATGTTCATAATTAATCATGTCCTTTGTATTTATTTTGAAAAGTGGGATGTTTTCTTCCACTCCTTGTCGAGTTCTCAAGGAGCACTATCTAAAGATAGAAGACATTCTTGATAGCTCTAAAGGAATCATGAAATGTTGATTAAAAATCCCATGATAGGAGAATTCATAGTGAGAAGATAAGGTTATAGCCAAGCCTTTCTTTGTGCTTGTATTTGTTGTTTTGTATTTGAAAGGGAGGTTTTTGGGGCCGTAAATGAAATTCTTAGTTTACACTTGATGTATTTTGATGATTAAGGTGAGAAATAGCTCAATGAACCAAATGAAGGATATATGTTTATCTCAATGGAATTTTATGAATGTTGTTGGGGGTTGTAAGGATCTTTCAGTGTTCCCTAACTAAAGAGATTGAGTGCAAAAGGTAAAAGTGGCTAGGAGTCCAAACTCATGTCTAAGTTTGACATGTGGTAGATTCTTGAGGCTTTAGGAATTTTGGGGCTTTTATGAAAAATACCCCACTTAAATTTTGGTGGGAAAGGTTATTAAAGTCCTTGGGGCCCAAATATCCAAACTTATAATAAAGGTGATCCCACATGGTATCTCATTAGGGGTTTCTCACTTTATGCCCCTTTTTTAAAATTTCCCCTCTTACCTTTTGGTGGGCATAATCTAAAAGGTCCCCAAAGGCCTAAACGCCTAGAATTGTAAAGTAATATTATGACATGTGGTATTCTTAGTCCCAAAAGGGGCCTAGGGCTTATTGTATCATTGTACCAGTAGAAGGTAACAATTGAGAAAGTGTAAATTTCCCTGAGGGCCCAAAAAAGTATCATGATGTATGTTCCACTCATGTCACTCCACATGTTATAAGAAATATCAACTGGCATAAAAGGGGAAAATTCACTTTTTCCCTCTCTTTTCTGAATAAGGCACAGATAAATAATGAGAGTATATGGTGATTAACTATTGGGATTTAAAGCATTAATGGTAACCGTAATCTTGAAATGCAAGGGATTATAACTCAGGTACTTGTCTTCATTCTAAATTTAACCTATGTATTAAAAGATTGTGTTCATGCCTTTGAGTTATTTGTGTGCCCTAGATAACTGCATTATGAGAGCATGGTTGCAATGAATTCTTCATAGACCTTCAAATTCTAGTGTGTATAGCCCTCTAGAATAAATAGCAAGTTTCCCATTTGATCCTTGTGTTATGTTCTTTTATATGAGTCAAGAGATAGCTTGAGGTTTGTTCAAGTAAAAACATTCATCTAGTAATAAGGTATTGCACTAGAGGGCTAGAGAAAGATGGTAGTTTCTCCAACCCTAATAAAAGGCAATGTTGTTTCTATTTTGGATTTAATTATGGATATAGATGTATGGGGTTAGATTTTGTGGGCTTATTGAATATTCTATAGTAGCCTAGCCCTCCTTAATTAGTTTCAAACATTGACATGAGATATATTATGCTTGTAGTAACATTCCCCCTAGATTCTCCATACCTAAAACTTGTTATTTCATGTGCTTGATCATATCGACCAGATGTTAGGACTATTATTGATGGTAGTCATTCATTTATGTGTTCTTTCACCCCTTAGGCCCTTAGTATCATGCTCAGAATTCCCCCAAATAGAAATAATTACTCTCCTTAAAAGAATGTTAGACATATGCTAAAAATTATGATAAGGCAATTTGGGATGTCATCAATTATTGTTGGCTAGCCAAGAAGAGATAGGTCTCCAAAATGTCCAATAATAAAAATTTGTAGATTTTGATGAACTACCCTAGTGTATTATTTCCATGGTAGCTAGGATCTATGAGATGCCTACCATCAAAAAGTTTGAACCATGGATGTTCCTGATTATGATTTGCATGTTAGAAGGGAAGAAGAAGCTAGACTAGGTGACCATACTCAGTGACAATTTGCATATGCATATGATGAAGCTTCAAGCTATAATTATTTCTAAAGAAGCATGTGTAGGTACTTTCTACATGTCTTCTTACTTTATGTACAACCTAGTACACAATAGGACTTTCCAAGGGCTCACCAGGAACCCTTTAGGAATGGGAATATATGAAGTATTCCTAAAAGTTACCCTAGATGGGTTAAAGATTTTTTTTTTAAAGTTCATAATTACTTACTCAACCCCATGATCAGTGTTTTCTATCCAATGAGCTTGAGGAGCCTCAATAGGATGTATGTGATATCCAAAAAAGTAATTGAAAAGTATGGTACCACATACAAATAATTCAAAACATTCACATACATCATGTTCAGTGGGTACTTGGGGTTTTCAAATAAGTTGTTAAGGTATATATATATATATATATATATATATATATTAGGATGTCTATGATAGCCAAAAAAGTAATTGAAAAGTATGGTGCCACATACATATAATTCAAAACATTCACATACATCATGTTCAGTGGGCACTTGGGGTTTTCAAATAAGTTGTTAAGGTATATATATATATACACACACACACATACATATATATATATATATATACATACATACATACATACATATATATATATATATATGTATATATATATATATATATATATGTATATGTGTGTGTGTGTGTGTGTGTACACACACACACACACACACACACACACACATATACATTTGGTGGTGATGGAACTGAGCCGATAAATGTTTCCACCTCATGAAATGATCACAACCAATAAGATCAATAATCCTTTCAAATTTCCTATGGTAATAGGGTTTTATTCATGTCTTTAAATTACCAAGGCAAAGGGGTTGGAGAAAGAGATGAGCCTATATGCACTTGATAAGATGCCACCCTGACCTAATTACAAAATCAAGTGATTGGTAAAAATGGTTACTAATGTGGTATTACATCAATCACATTATGAGGACCTCTAGTGCAATTGTGCCACTAAGGAAGATGTCCAAAAATGGGAATTCATGAGGTTGATAATGTAGGAAGTTATAAAATATAACATTTCTCCCATCCCTAAAGACATGGTGGATGATAAATAGATATTATCTTCATTGTACAACACAAACAACATTGAAGCCTAGCCCATCACTCAGCTAGATTTTGGTGTTCAAAAGGATGATTCCATCCTTGGGATATATGTACAAATCATGAAGAGAAACTTTAGATGGATTAAGGAGTATGGGGTTGACCTTGGTGCATATGATACTCCTACCCTTCAAGAGATAAGGGAGGTTAAAGAGATGAAGGCCATCCTCCCAACATATAATGGTGAACCTATGGCTCCACCATTAGCTATAATAGGTAAGGGAAAATTCAAGTTTGGGAATATTGAGTTTACTAAGCTAATGGATGTGGAGAAGATAATAGTGACACAATCTAAGGCTAGGTTATCCTTTTCAAAATTAACAAGATTGGTGGGAAATTGGAATAAGATTCATACAGGGTAGGTCATGTTGACTAGTGCCACCACCATATCCATTTAAAGAAAGAAAACCCTATTATTAATAACCATTCCAGTGGTTGTTCCTATGGCTAGCCTAGCCATAGTTTGAAATTCTCTACCTACACAACAAGTATCATTTGATCCTTCCTTGATGATATATTCAAGAATGAGAGGAGTTGAGGAGAAAGAGGAGAAATGAAAGTATAAGAGAGTCAAGAAGTCTCTACAATCTCCAAGTAGTTTGCCAATAAATAAGGAGGTTGTATTCAGAGACCCACTGGCCAAATAAATCCTTATGAAGAGAAGAGAGGACCAAGCCATGCATGCCCAAATAATAAGGGATATGAGTGAGGAGGAGGATTCAGATGAAGTTAGATCTATTTTTGAAGTGATGTATAAATAACATACCTTCACTCCTTAAATGATGACTAGGCAAAGGACTCACAGAGAGAGGCCCTAAACCCCACTAAAGGTCCTGTTAATGGGTTTTATTACAAAAGAAGGACATTTAGTTATAGAAAGCAAAGGTGATGAGGAAGGTACCTTAATCTTAGATAATCCTTTATCTTTTGATGATGTTGTATAGGTTGGAGCTGAGGTAGCTACCTAAGCTCAAGTCCCTCTTGAGAAAGAGACAACTTCCCTAAATAAAGAGATATTTGTTTAAAATGTCATTTTTCAATTGCCTGGTTTAAACAAGGCTCATGAAGTTGAAGACATTCATAAAATTGATGGAAAAATGGGGGTGAGCTAGAGCATGATGACCAAGTCTCCACTAGTAATTCAGAAGTAGAGAAACAAAAAAAGGAACATGTAGATGTTAGAATGGTATTGGATTTTCCTTCCTCTCCAAAAGTATTGAGCTCAACACCAAAGGAGAGGGTAAATATAGAGGAAGATATGGGAGAAAAAATACAAAAGGGTAATACTACCCATTCAAAATAAAATAAGTAGTTAGATCTACCAAATAAAGATGTTGAGGAAGGTATCTTAGGGATTGTTACTCCTATTAAACTACCCAAAGGGTTCCTTCCTCTCACCAAGATTCATGATCTTACCCATAATAAAGGTCCTAAGTCCATGATTGGTGAATAATTTCCTAAATGTGATAAGGAAGTTACCATAGCCTCTTTTAACCTAGGGGTTCATTTGAATAAATAATTTTAAGTGGTTGTAGGGCCTTTCATCCAACCCATGAAATAGGGGAGATCCATCGATAAATTGCTCATGGAGTCTCACTAGATTGGGCCAGATTTAAAGTTTTGGAATAGATAGAGCTAGCTTTGGAGAAGCATGGAACTGAGATGGATGGCAAAGAGAAAGAGAGTGATGAAGACATTAAAAAATTTGTATTGAGACCATAACCTAAGCCTATGGCACTCCCTATAGCTAGCTCATCATTGCCACCACCCCTCATTCTCTCAAGGCCATCCATAGTGTTTGTAACTTTGATGGGATTTAAAACTAGGCCTCTTCTCTAGGTTGTATACCAAGTAAAATAAAAGGAAGATATTATGATAAATCTAGGGTATATTGATTTTATGAAGATTATTTCAAAACATAAGGCCAAGCCACTAAAGAAGGCCAAAACACATTCCATAACCACCTACACTAATAAGGGAGAAAGGAATGTTGAGATAACTATCCCTCCACATAATGCATTGAATATATATGCTCCTCTAGAAAGTTAATCCATATATAGTTATAATTTTGGGGAGCCATCTTGAAAGGAGAAGAAGCACAGATCACAAGTCTTGGCTAACATAGTGGCACAAAGGATGGATAAAGATAAAGCCACCATGAAATAATTAAAGGTGGAAAACCAGGATATGATCTAGTACTTACAAAATTTACTAAGTGAGCCTCAAGTAGTAACTCCAATTGTTAATAAGGCTCCAGACCTTCCTCTTCTCTCCATTAGATCACTATACCTTGGCTAAGTTAATGATTTGAAAGCTAGAGGATGCACCATAAAATAATGGCAAAAGGATTTAAGCACCAGAGCCAAAGAGATAATCCACTCAAAACTAGAATGCTTGGATGACATAGTGTATAAAAAGGGAGAATGTGAATCCCAAATATAGATTTATGATGTAGATATAAAGAAATGGGAAAAGATCCAACCCAATTTAGATGAAATTTGCAACATGGGCACAAATACTTTAGTGTCATAAGAGATCATCCACTCTGATGATCATAAAAGGCATAAAGAATACTAGTTGGTAGTAAATCATCATTTGGTGATGCTCAAAGAGGGCATATTTGATTGGAGAGGAAAATGGAAGACTCTCAAGACTACTATAAAGGAAATATATGTCACTCATAGATAAATAGTGAACCTTGGTGGTGTAGGTGACTTGATAGAAGAATCATTAAGCATTGCCCTGAAAAGCCTCATAATACACCATAAGGAACTTTTAATTCCAATGAAATAAGTTAGTTGGTATCACTTGAGAAATCTTGTGACCAACTCAAAATATTAGTTGGGAAAAAATAGGTCATGCTCCAAAAGGTCACCACTTGGCTTGAGGAATATATAATTAAATTCAAGTATCAAGCTAGCCCAAAACAAAAGGACCTTGCCTCTATGATTGAAGAATATACAAAATACAAGAATAGGTTGGAAAGGGACTCAATTATGAACATTGATTTTAGAGCATGATCGGGTATTTTAGTTCCTTCTGAGCTATCACCACTCCTCCTTCCTTTTCTTTCTCCTTTTTATTTCTTCCTCTATCTCTTTTATTCATTTTTCCCACTGGCAAACCATTGTAATTTGCCAATTAGTGGCACATCACTTTCAAATTTAGTTTGAATAATCATGTATATAGGAAAGGGACATTTTTTGTTTATTATGAAAAGAGAAAAAAGTTATTTTGTCATTTGCATAATTATTCTCCAGATGTATAACTATAAATATTATACCATAGTGGAGTATCATGTTTGTCATAATCATGGAAGAATGAGCACAAATCCAAGGAATCATGTTTATTACAATAGACTCCAAGGCCATGAAATAATTTTCTAGCTAGAGCATATTTAATAATATACCAAGCTTAGCTAAAATTATATAAGGGGATTTGTCCCTTTACAAAGGTTAGTTAATTTTTGAGTTTGAAGTCATAGCTTCGAGATTCCTCCCTATGTGATTTTTTGGTGCCAAATTGATTTCTATTGTAAAATCATTGGCAAGCTTTGAGAACATTTAAGATGTTTCCCTTGTTATAGAATTATTTTTCATAGTGTTCTATTATATAATTTTTAATAAATATTTTATTAAATTTTGATTTAGTTAATAAATGAAATCTATCTTGGTTTATCATTCCTTCTTGTTGTTGAAGTACAATTTTCTATTTTACATGTTTAAGATATTGGTTATCTGATGTAGTCTTCTTTATGGTAGTCATCTAGTTTATGCAACCAGAATATAAAATCCTTTCTAACTGAATATTTGGGAATAAACCATTGATAGCCTTTTTAAGTGTAGTCCTAGGCTCATGAATTTAGATGAAGGGAGTTATTAAATGGAAATTTGTAGTATTTATTATAAACTTTTGAGGATAATTTGTGCATGATTTTATTTTTACTTGATTCTAAACTAAATAACATTTGTTAATGAAGATAGTATAGCTATTTTGTGAACTTCTCCATTCTCACTTACTATCCATCCACATATTTATCTATCATTTAAATAAATATGGTTTCACCCTATTTTAACTTACATATAATATGTTTTTTGCATATCATAAGTGTTATTTTAATTACAAAAACATAAGATCTTATGTATTTGAAATGTGCTTGTAGTTTATGCTTGAAATCATAGTGCTAAATTTTTCCATTTGACCCCTATTGTCAAATATTTCAAAAAAATGGAGATTGCAGTAATCTCATCATCTGTCTTTAGTAGCTTGTGTATGACATAAAGCATTTGTGCATTTTGTGTGATAACCCTCTATGGGTGAAGTGTGCAAGCTTGGTTATGTTTTGGTCATACTTCCACTTTGTGTAGAGAATCATCATGGAGATTGAAGTGTAAGAACCCTCCATGTGATCAAGATACCCTAAATGTCCTCTCACCTTGGTTCAGGTAGAGCCAAAATTAGTAAGGAATTAACCATACCCTTTGTAGGTGCCTCCCAATCATTTTCTTTATTCAATCTAATTTAGATGTTAAACCCTTTCCCAGTTGTGATGACATATTAGTGGTTTCTCATCTTATTTTTCCATTCTTTCCAAATTATGCAAGGCTAAATGATAGAGGTATACAATGGGGAACCGATAAAAATTTCTTTTGAGATAACTCTTAGGAGATACATTGAACATGCACATGATTTAGAATTTTCTTTCAAGGTATCTCCTAGTAGATACCTTGAAGGGCCTTGGAATACCTTCTATGTTGATTTAAAATGTTCGTGAAAAGGATTTTATATAATCCTAACACATTTTTATATGGAAATAATCCTAATGCACATGAGGTATCTCCTAGGAGATACCTTGAACATGCACACAATTGGAATTTTCTAAGAGATACCTTGAACATGCACACAATTAGAATTTTCTAGGAGATACCATCAAAGGGACTTGGAATACCTTCCATATTGATTTCAAAGGTCCTTAAAAAGGATTTGATATAACCATTACAATTTTTTATTTGGCAATAACCTTGATGCACACTATTAGAATTTTCTTTCTAGATATCTCTTAGGAAATACCCTGAACATGCACATGATTGGAATTTTATTTCAAGGTATCTACTAGGAGATACCTATAACGACCTTGGAATACCTTTCATATTGATTTTAAAGGTCCTTTTAATGGATTTTATATAACCATAACACCTTTTTATTTGATAATACCCATGATGAAAATGATTGGAATTTTCTTTGGAGGTATCTCCTAGGAGATACCTTAAACATGGACATGATTGGAATTTTCTTTCAAGGTATCTCTCTTAGGAGTTACCTCAAAAATACACATTATTGGAATTTTATTTTGAGTTATATCTCCTAGGAGATACCTTTAAGGGCCTTGAAATACCTTCCATGTTGATTTTAAAGGTCTTTCCAAAGGATTTGACATAATTATGACAACTTTTAATTTGGCAAGAACCCTAATGCACACTATTGGCATTTTATTTTGAGATATCTCTTAGGAGATACCTTGAGCATGCACATAGTTTGTAATTTTATTTCAAAGTATCTCCTAGGAGATCCATTAAAGGATCCAAACAATGTGCATCTTGAAGGATCCAATAGTTCACACTTCATCATCGAAGGATGATCCAATGGTGTGAATGTCCCAACAAAGTTACATCCTTAGCTTTCATCCAATAGTTCTTGCTTCATCATGAAGACCCAATCAAATGGAGAAAGTCATAGTTGAAAAATTAGAGGAATATAAAAGTATTGAATAATCAACAAGTGGTACCCTTGCATTCAAGGATTAAAAACAATGGGCTTGCCTGATAAAAATAACTAATCATGAGCAAGCTCATAGATAACGATCCTATAGCCCTCACTTCATCATGTAATTTGATCCAATGGAATGAATTAAGTCCAAAACCCTAAAAACTCCCATGATAGTTCTAAGTGGTACCATTGCATTTAGTCATGAATATTTAATGAGATTAAAATTGATACTTGTGTGACCGTTTAGTTATAAAGATACTAACTTAAAGTTAACATATCTCTACAGATCAATGGCATGTACCTCATCACTGGAGGATGATTTAATGATGTGAAGTTTTTTTAGTGGAATCCCAAGACCCCATAGGTTCGACACATGGTGAAATCCCATTTAAAGGGGAACCAAAAAATGATCTAATAGTTCACATTTTATTATTGAAGGATGATCCAATGACCTGAAGGTGCCCATGAATTTTCAATAGATGATTGACACAAGATACAAAGCATGGGGAGGCACAAAAAAATTCCAAGTATCACAACCATGGTGCTTGGAATAAAAAGAGCCAATCATAGAAAAAGACCCAAATTATAATCATTAACTCATGCTAATCCAAGATTTTGATCTGATGGTGAAAAATAAAAGAAGTTATTTTAAATACCAATGGCTAGTGCTTAAAGGAATTTATGAAATATGTTGCAAAAGGTCTAAACCAATTCCACATAAGTACCACACAAGTAGAAAAGGACAAAATACAAGATCTTATGGACTCAAAAATGCAAAAGTATAAAGGAAAAGGTCCAAATCAAATCAAAGTCATGTATTAAACTAATACCTAGATATTTTCCACCATTAAAGCTCAAAACCCTAAACCCTATATAAATGCTATCTAAGAAAATTATTTTTTTTATAATTGATCTAGGAAGAACTCAATTGTGTTCTTAAACACAAAAGAGCTTTCACAAAGATCATCAAAAATCAAGTTAGTATTCAACTTAGATAGAAATCATGGTGGCAAGTAGGCAATAGTTGAAAGAAGAGACTAAGCTCTATTTATCTATAGACAGTGAAGGCTAGATCTTCAAAGACACTAAATTAGACTTGTTAGCATTAAACATCTAAGGCATTAGGAATTGGTAATAACTCTTCTTCATGATAAATGGGTTATAGCCCATTTTCGAGAAGGAGTAGAGGATTACCACCATCAATATGAGGTACTTTGATTTAGTTTTAGTCTGAATGACTGACCTCCATCATGCCATAGCTAAACCAAAGGTAATACATTATATTGATTTCCTTGCCCTAATGTTTGTTAATTGTAAGACTAACAATGAGTGGATCATTAGGGAAATAAGTTCAAAAGGGATTGCATATATTTCCCTTGTTGATTTTGAAAAGTATTATAAACTCCCTCTTAGCCATTTAGACCTTTCAAAAATCAAGGAATAGACCAGTAACCATGACTTGAACTTTGTCCCAAGACCCTGGCTCATCCAAGGATCCCATGTCTTTAGAACCCTTGATGGTAAAATATCTTTGGTATAATTTAGATAAGGCATTATGATAATAATGATCCTATTTAATTGAGCTTCTAGAGCCTCTTCAACCACCTATGTAAACAAAAATTGGGTCCCCTATATACACTTCATGGTTGAAGAGAAGCCTACCCCTATAATTGAAGATATAATTAGCATTTTCTTGGCCAAACAATTCAATGCCATTAAGAAGAACTCCTTCAATCATTTTTTCATGATTTCTTACCTAATTGATGAACTTATTTCTTTATATACCTTCCCTATTATTATTAAATGGTCCTTAAAAGGTAGAAAAACCATCTTACACTACTATTCCAATCTACACATCTTCAAGTATAGGAATCATATGCAGTTCATTTGTGACTATGTTTATCTAGATTTAGTAGAAGTTATTATAGGTGTTCCCATGCCTAGGGTCCACCCCCTCATCAAGAGGTATGTTGAAATGATTAGAGATGTATGGTACTATCTTGATTGCATAATTATAAAGATAGAGGGGATCATGTCCCAACCTTGCATTAAATTGGTACATGTCCCAAATAAGCTTGTAGAGTAAGATATTGCCTCTCAGCTCATCTAGGGAATTGATAAAATGTGCAAGGAAAAGATGAAGGGTCTGCTCCACCCCTTCCCATTGAATATTGGGAAAAAATTGATCAAATAATGGAAACAAGTGGAAATCATGTCAACACATAGAGATTCATTTGGTTTCCAATTGGACAAACTCCATATATGGGATCCTAAGAATAAAGTGGTTGATCATTTAAAAGATAATAAGATCCCAAAGATTGACTATGTGTATCATCTTGGGGTTCATGATACCATCTACATCAAATCCAAGAAATTTGAGGAGGTGTTGGCCAAGACCAATACCATAATATCAAACTAAAACATATATTAACTAGATATAATAATCCATATATGGAAATATTATAGATGCATCCATTAAATTATCACATATTTCTTGGTCCATCTAGAATAGCTCATGAGTAACCTTTGGAAAAGAAATCTGAGCCATAGCCCTAGTAATGAGGTGAAATGTAAGTTAAAGAGGAATAGGATAAATTAAAGGATAAGGTTGGAGAGGTAGAGCTAAAAGAGAGACCTAGAGAGGGGCCACCACCTTTATCACTCCCACAAAGGCCACCTTCCCCAGTTTAGTACATTGACATGATTGCCTTTAGGCCTAAATAAATACTTGAGGGTGCCCTAAAGGAGATTGTAGATGATTATGATTCAAATAATGAGGAGGATACCTCTAAGGATGTAATAAATAAATATGCCCTTATGGCACCATAAGAGAAGAGGAAGGTAGAATTAGCATTGGTCACTATGTAGCCAAGAGGCCTAGGTTGACCTTCACTCATCCCAATAGTGAAGTCAATCTCTTTAGTGATGAATTTCCAATCCATGGAACCATCATTCCTAATTGGTTCATCTATAGGAAATTGCAAAATATCCCATCTCTTTCTCACTCTTGGGCCTAAACAAGAGTTGTTGACCCTGGACTTCATGAAGATATGTAACCTTAAATGAAGGACATTGTAAATTAATAGGAGAGAATAATTATAGTCACCCAAGGCCTAGAGGCCAAAAGGATGGATGCCATGGGAGAACCAAGAAGTATAATTATAAATATCCTAGAGACTCCAAAATTTAAGGAGCCTATTACAACAGTGCACTTCAATCCTGAGACAACAAGATTAGAGAAGATTACAACCAAGATAGCCATGGTTGGGATAGAAGAATTCACCTTTCAAAAGGTGGAACCTTTTATAGGGTTGACCACTATTGTCTAAAAACAACATGGTGGGGCTACCATACATAAGGAGGGTGTGGAAAGCTTAATAAAATCATAGTCATAATAGGCTAGGGCTAGAGTCCAGGGTTTAAAATAAAGGATACATGATTTAGAGATGGAAAGGGAGAATTTACAAATACAAGATATTCTATTAGTCCTAGAGGTTATGATAAATATGCTTACCAAATGATTTTATGACATGTTCAAGGAACTCAAGTCAATAAAACTAATGTAAAGTGCATTAGAGGATTAAATTTCATTAGCCAAAGACCTAGTCACCTAATGGTAGGCCTTAGAGGATAATATTGTTCAAATCTTCAACATTTAGGTGAGGAAGCAAATCCCAAACTTTAAAACCATAAGTATGGGAAACTTAGGCACAATATTAGGGATTTTTATTGATAAGGTTCAAAGCTTGAGTGACTAGCACACCAATGTGGAGGATCTCCTAGAAGATGGCAAGAATCTCATTATCAAAATTAAACAATCTCTTGGGACCATTCTTATCAATCGTACATAGCCCACTACCCTTGGTATCATCAGTGACAAGGATTTTGGGCATAAATCCACTCTGGTGACTCAAGAGATCTAAGGGAAAAGTAAAGGTCAATCTAGGAAGAATAATAGCAAAATATTGAATATGATATTTAATGTAGGTTAGAGAATCAATGAATCTAGGAGAATCAAGGAGGCCTTGTCCATAAATGATAGGGATTTCAATGATCTAGCATATCAAGAGGAGGAGTGCATCATGAAGCCTATTATGGAACTCAATTTAGCTAATGAACAACATGAAAAGGTTATGAGCATACTCCAGCAACAAAAAGGGGCCCCACTAGCAAGTTAAAATAATATTCTATTCTAATATAAATTTTATAACATATTGTAATAGAATATTCTATAGTAAAGGCACATGCTAGTTTTTTAGCATGGTTGCCTCTAGGTCATCATAATTATGAAAATCACGTGTATTATAGAACTTATAAAGATAGTTATATTTATCTTTATACACCTATATTTTGTAATCGACTGCTATACTACGTAGCTCTTGTATAAAGGCATGTATTATCATTTTGTAAAAGGGGGGATTTTGAGTCATTTTTATACACTGGAAGCATTTAATATAATCAAGTAATTCTTCAAGGATTATCCATTTTTATGTGTTGATTACTAAGATAGTCTCTCAATTTCTTGTCTAGGTCTTGAATATGAATAGTTTCTTCAAATACTAGGTTGTATCATTATTTATAGGGTTGCTAACTTGTGCTATGCTAGGTTAGTTGAAAGGATCTCAAATTTAATTCATTTTATTTGCTTTGCATCAAGGATGTGCATTTGCTATTTAGATGTGGTAGCTAAATTTTAAAGTGGATTTAGTTCTTACTTGTATCTTCATCTCATCTTTAGAATTATGCCTGGTCTATAATGAAATGTGAGCATAAGCTAATTTACATTACATACTGGTTAAATATATGATCAGTGTTCTTGAAACTTTGTCATAATGCTCATGATTAAGACTAGTAATCACTTGTTTCATTCTTACTTTACCCTTCCTTTTGTTCTTTTCTTTAAAAAAATCATCTTATCTTAAATACATCATCCATAACCAATTAGTCTAGTATGTAGTTTAAAGCTAGGGAAATTCACCAAGTATCAACATAGGCTCACAAAGTAATGAACCAAGGTGGATCCCAACAATCAAATCTTATAAATATTATGGAACTGTTCATCTTGATATACTACTATTACACCACAGGCAACTAAATTGCTAAAATCTACTACTTATGCCATGAATTTCTTAAATTCTAAAATGAGAAGTGTTATTTGAATAGTAAGAGCACCTGTGGTTCATTTAGAAGAATCAACATGGCCCACCTCGTAGCTAATATTACTTTTTGTAAAGAACATTATAATATATAGAATAGGAATACTATTTTATATGGAATATGCTAGTCTATTATCAAATTACCCTTAGGTTAGTCTAAATGTGAAGAACAAGTGTATTCTAGAACTTGTAAGGACAACCGTCATCATCTTTTCTACACTTGTACATTGTAATTGACTAGTATACTACCTGACCTTTCTATAAAGGCATGTATTACCATTTTTAATAGAGAGAGAATTTTGAGAAAATTTTGTATGATTAAAGAAATTAATATAATCAAGGAATTCTACAAAGATTGTCCACATTTGATATGTCAATTGCTAAATAGCTTTTCTCTAAATTGCTAGTTTTATGTCTTGAATTTGAATGGTTTCTTTGACTTTTGGGTTGCATGTATTGAAGGAAGGACATTTGAACTACATGGTTTATTGGCCAAATCTACGCAATTAGTTAGTTTTCACTAGATGATGAAGATGATCAAAAAAGGTGTAAAGTAATTATTGTGTGACTATTTTCCATAGAATTGAACCAAACAAGAAGTCTACCCATATTGAATTAAAACTAGTGGATTCTACCCATTTTTGTATTATACACCCACTTGACAACTTAGACCTCTTTTCATTTTGAAACAAGCTTTACATCAGGGCTCAATGCTAACTAGGCCAACCTACGGCCTCTCTGAGCTCAACACACATTCTTAAAAAATATACCATTTTTTATTAAAAATTGATTAAATTATATACATATAGAGTATTTGGAATAATATTTATCATATTGTTTATAAAATTTTAGTGTTACAATTTGAAAACCTTGTTTTCCCGAACAATAGACGTCTGTTCTCCTTTAGCAAAAGGCTCGCTAACATCACAACTAGGAGCACTCTAGTAGGGCAAAAAATATTACAATAATCTAGAGAGACTATCTAAATCTTAGAGATTTCATAACATATTAAGGTGATAAACAATGAACAAAAGGGCCAAGTAAACAAAAATAAATCACACATTTTAGATAGAATAAAACAAATATTGAACACTGTTAAGATTGAATACTTGAAAATAAGGATTTATGCACATTTTAGATAGAGTAAAAAATATATTAAACACTATTAAGATTAAATACCTAAAAATAAATATCTGTAGAAATGATAGTAACAAATATGGTCAACACTTTAGACACTCTAGAACCTACTCTATTATGATCTGTCAGAGCTCTATAGTGTATGTTAAAAAAAATTTAAGATTATGTAGGAATAGGAATATATCATTGGTCAAACATGTTCGGTAGTTTTTGTTCCTCTTAAAAATGTGTGAAAATTATATGAACCCTATTTTTCAAAGTAAATTTGAATTTCAAATTCTTTGGGGACTCCCACCTATTTTTGAATGAAAATGCACCTTGATTAGTCAAGTCAAATTGAAGGCAAGTGATATATTTAATATATTGAAATGATATTTATATATATATATATATATATATATATATATATATATTATATAATGTAATATAATATTACAATATTATATATTATATAATATATACGTTTATATAGTTTATATATCACATTATAATTATATATTATATATTTCAGTATAGGAGAAAGGTCCTAGTAGTCACGCACCCTAACTTTGGACATTGAATTAAGATGCCATAACATCACATTAGATTTTGAAATTTTTAATATGTTGTTTTAAATAATTATAACTAAGGTTTCAAGGTCTAACACATCATACAAATTTTTGATATAACCAATTTTATCATGAAAGGTCATAAATGCATTTTTTAAACTTATGACCAAAAATTAACCTTTGGAGTACCAATAGTTATTCATAAGAGTATCAATACTTAAGTATTAATTATAAATATGTGATTGGTTACATTAAATTTTATAGAATAAATGTTGAACAAGTATTAGATACTATATGTTCAGCTTCTAGTGCACTTTAATATTTATACATACCAATATGATCCATCGATGGAAGACATGTTAACAAAAGCCTTGTTTGGTAATTATAACATGCAAAACTATTGGGACATTTCCTATAGTATATTTAAAATAAAATATATAATATTACTCATTTTAATACACACACACACACACACACACGCACACACACACACACACACACACACACACACATTTATACGCTATGCACATTCTACCAAAATCCTTCCCAAAGCACGTTCTAGGGTGCCCTAGGCCTGATCATACTCAGCATCCCAATAGGATTTGTTGCTACCTAGGATGGCCTTAAGCTTTCATCAGACCACATATATTTCAATAAAATCAATTCAATTTTTATTCTTTAAAATTAATTTGGAAATGTGTATAGTTTTGCTTAGTTTATTTTTCTCATGTGTGTAGGAGGGGATCAAAAAGGTAGAGACATATACGGATTTACAAAATTTATATCGCTTTATTGTGCACTCATCCTTGTCCATGTGCACAATTCTTCACACATGCACACACACATATCATTACATATAATTTGTGTGTGTGTGTGTGTGTGTGTGTGTGTGTGTGTGTGTGTGTGTGTGTGTGTGTGTGTGTGTGTGTGTGTGTGTTTGTGTGTCTATATATATATATATATATATATATATATATATATATATATTGGTGAGATGGGTAAAATTATAATTGATAGTTAAGCCTAATAATTCGAAACCCTTAATAATGTCAAGATATTAATTAAGATCATCTTTAAAGATAATCATGGGCATAGACCGATCAGGATCTAAATCACCATGCAATGATTTAATCTATGATGGATTAAATTATGCATGTAAAGAGAGAGACTCTTAGCATGTAATGTCTATGTCAAAATTAAAGTGGACATATATGTTCCAAAGACACCATCTATTCCAATGCATTATTAGATCATAAAGCGTCATAATTGGTTTAAATCAAATCTAATTTAAAACACCACTATAATTAGATATTCACCCAACTTATCCTATCAAAATATTTTTTATTTCTCAAAATAGATTAAATATTGAAGCATCACAGACCATAAAGGAGCATAAAGCATGAATTACAGTATATTATGTGTGAAAAGACCAAAATTATAGAAGTAGAAGAAAAGAAAATTTAGCAAACAGAGATAATTTTCCATTCCAAATAACATGAAACATGATTCACATCATCCTAGATGGATAATAAAATATATAAGGCCACAAGGGCACATACAAAGTGTGCAATCACATCTGTGAGATGTACCTACTAAGCTTGTAAAATGAAAAGCACTAGCTATCACTACTCCTAATCTATGAAAATGGATGGTTATCATTTATTTGTATTCTTACTTTTGTAAATATGTGCATCAAATACATGAATCTTAGTAACTATGCATTACAAAAAAACCATGAACAAGACTATGGTATGCATGAGTCAAAAATCACCATATAGTCTTGTTCATTAGAATTGATGAACACATCTCTAGCTCACTTTGTAACACCTATTGTTAGAAACACTAATAAACACATCTCATAGTTAGAATTCAAAATTGAAGTTAGTGAGCAAATTATCATTATGATCTTATAAACTCAAGAAATAAACCAAAGGATTGGAGTGGAGAAACAAAATAATCAAGAAAGATATTCATTTACACTTTATCTTAAATTGAATCTTTGAAATATAATAATTGTGTACCACTAATTTAAATTGGAGGTCAAACGACCTGGTC
The DNA here is from genome assembly GCA_037957365.1 of Torreya grandis. Classification (NCBI taxonomy): domain Eukaryota; kingdom Viridiplantae; phylum Streptophyta; class Pinopsida; order Cupressales; family Taxaceae; genus Torreya; species Torreya grandis. The sequence continues at coordinate 1,794,446 of JARHVA010002900.1, forward strand.
ATTAATTGAAATTTGATGTTTATTTTGTATAAAAGTAGAACAAAATTGATTCCTTTGAATAACTTATATGTAATCTAACAGTTCATAGAATTTTTATAACCAAGTTTGGAGGGCTACTAAAATTAATAATTCACATGATTTACTTCCAACTATCCCAAATTCCAATTGTTATCTATAACATCAAATTTAATGCTTGTGATAACTTCAATGGTGATAAATGATTGTAATTTTTAATTTAATTCCTCCCAAACATAATAATGTTTGATAGATTTTCTCTTTAAAGTAATCTACCTCATCTACTACACACATGATGAAGTGCCACAAAATTTTAAATCCATACTTGTGATCACATTTACCCATTTCATGATGTTATGTGGAATTATACAACATAAAAAATTCATTTAAATTTGTTAAAAATTTAATATTATTTTTGTACCATTAATTATATATATATATATATATATATATTATAATTTCTATAATCCTATTAAATCATGTTTTTGTGATTCTTGATTTTACTATGTTGATGTGATTTAGCCCAATAAATGATGATTTTTAAATCACTCCAATACATATCCAATTGATAATGACACATGGATACATGATTTAACCTTCACAGATATGTGATTTAACCTTTATGGATATGTGATTATTTTAATTTAATTCCCATTGCTTATTAATGTTTGATAGATTTGTTCTTCGACATAATCTATTGTGTACATGATTTTCATTAGATTTGATATGCATATAATATTGATTTATAATATATATTATATGATATAATAATATTAATTAATATTAAAATATATGAAGGGATTCAGATGGTAGATTGACATTAATAAAGTATAGAGGGTATTATTAGCTAGATTGATGGCATCTTATGGCATGAGGGAGCCTAGAGGCTTCCCTTACACCTCTTTAAGTTTACTGCCACCTCAGTATTTGGTAAGAGGGGTTATGTGAAGTTAAATATTGTAAATCAACAATTAAACCTACTATCTACTCCAAACCCATGACATTGATATCAAAAAAAGTTCATCTTAAAAATAATTGTGGGCACAAACTTAAGAGAATCTGAATCACCATGCAATGCTCTAGTCTATGATGGCTTGCATTCTTTGTGTAAAGAGATAGCCTCATAGAAAAATCACTACATCAAAATTATAACTCCCTTAGTTTTGATTAGGTTTTATCTTGGTGAATGTAATAGATGAATTTCTTTTATTACAATGGAGCTAAAAAATTAGAAGTGAATAAGAAGAATTATGGGTTTAGAAATATGATAAAAATTTGAAGTGGACATATATGTTCAAAAGAAACCAATTTTATTCTAATGATGTGTATGCATACTATTATAACACCACCACTTGTTTATCCTAATAATTAATAATTTTACATCTTCAAAAAATTTGGATGAAAATCCACTTATTATGCATTTAGAAGATCCTATTAATAATTATTTATAAATCATTACCATTGGTTCCAATGTTCCATGATGATAGTTTTACTATTATTTCCATATTAGAACTTCTAAAAACTTCATTATATTATGGTTTTATAGTGGATATTATTCAAAAACCCATGGTAGGAGACCCATCAAGTGTAATTTGTTTTGATGAGTCTGTTGTTATTTTATTGGAATGAAATTCCCTAGATTATATAGATCTACATTTAGATATCTATAAGTGCATCCAATGTCTATATATATTAATACTATATATAGTAAGTATTCTAAGGTAGACTAATTAATATTCCTTCCAATAACCACATTAATTTAGATAATCACACAAAATATTTTCCCAAGAGGTCTTTTTGTTACTAGGTATGATTTTGTGTCAATTATTTTAATTACCATTTTGGTGTTGAATTTGTCTCCAAATATTATTTTTTAAGCTCAAGAAAGGTGACTTACCCTCACAAGTTTTTGAACTGCTAAATTAAATTATCTTAAAATTATAATTCTAAGGAGGGGATAAATATTAAGGAGTCAAATCCCTAAATTTAGAAAATTTTCTTATGTTACATCTTCAAAAAATGTGGATGAAACTCTACTTATTATGCAAGAGCCTATTTTTTCTAAATCATTAGCACAATCTCTACATCAAAATTTCAAATCCTTTGTTCGATCAGGGGGCATCTATATTCACTATACAAGGAGCATAGTTATGGGTGATCATGTTTTATCTTGGTTCTTGTAATGGATAAATTTCTTTTATTACAATGATGCTAAAAAATTTAGATGCAACGAAGAAGAATTTTAGGTTTAGAAATATGATAGAAATTTGAAGTGGACATATATGTTTGAAAGAATCCATCTATTCCAATGTGTATGCCTACCATTATACCACCACTACTTGTTTCTCCTAATAATTAATAATGTTACATCTTCAAAAAATGTGGATGAAACTCCACTTATTATGAAAGAGCCTAATAATTATTTCTAAATCATTACCATCAATTCCAAATTTCCATGACAATAATTTTACTTATATTTCCATATTTAAACTTCAAGAATTTTCATTTTACTATGGTATTGTAACAGATTATTGAACATTTTATAATTCTGATGATCCCCTAGATGTGATAAAAAAAACCCATGGTAAGATACCCATCAAGTGTAATTTAGATAAGCACACAAAATCCTTTCCCAAGAGGTCTTTTAATTACTAGGTATAATTTTGTGTCACTTATTTTAATTACCATTTTAGGGTTGAATTCATCTCCAAATATTAATTTATAAGTTCAAAAAAGGTGACTCACCCTCACAAGTATTTGAATTGGTGAATTAAATTATCTCAAATGTATAATTCTTGGGGTGGCTAAATATTAAGGAGTCAAATCCAAAAATTTAGACAATTTACTTATGTTTCATCTTCAAAAAATGTGGATGAAACTGAACTTATTATGTAGAAGCCTTTAACACAATATCTACATCAAAATTGAAACTCCTTTGGTTTCAATCAAGGGGCATTTGTATTTACTGGATAAGGATCACAATTGTGGGTGATCAAAATTTTCCTTGGTGATTGCAATGGACAAATTTCTTTTGTTACAATGGCATTAAAAAAATTAGAAGCGACTAAGTAGAATTTTGCATTTAAAAATATGATAAAAATTTGAATTAGACATATATGTTTGAAAAACACCATCTATTCCAATGTGTATGCCTACCATTATAACACCACCACTTCTTTCTCATAATAATTAATAATGTTACATCTTAAAAAAATGTGGATGAAAATCCACTTATTATGAAAGAGCCTAACAATTATTTCTAAATCATTACCATCGATTCCAAAGTTCCATGATGATAATTTTACTTCTATTTATATATTTTAACTTCTATAATTTTCATTGTATAATGGTCTTGTAATGGATTATTGAAAATTTTCAAATTTTGATGATCCCTTAGATGTGATCCAAAAACCCATGGTAGGAGACCCATTAAGTGTAATTTAGATAATCACACAAAATCCTTTCCCAAGAGGTCTTTGAGTTACTAGGTATGATTTTTTGTCACTTATTTTAATTACCATTTTTCAGTTGAATTCATCTCCAAATATAAGTTTGTAAGTTTAAAAAAATTTACTCACCCTCATAGGTATTTGAATTAGTGAATTAAATTATCTCAAAGGTATAATTATCGAGGGGGGATAAATCTTAAGGAGTCAAATTCTTAAATTTAGACAATTTGCTTATGTTACATCTTCAAAAAATGTGGATGAAACTCCACTTATTATGAAAGAGCCTATTTCTTCTAAATCATTAGTGTAATCTCTACATCAAAATTGCAAGTCCCTTGGTTTTGATCAGCGGCATCTGTATTCATTGGATAAGGAGCACAATTATGGGTGATCAGGTTTTGTCTTGGTGATTGCAATGGAAAAATTGATTTTGTTACAATGATGTTGAAAACATTAGAAGTGACCAAGAGGAATTTTGGGTTTAGAAATACAATAAAAATTTTAAGTGGACATATATGTTTGAAAGACACCATCTATTCCAATGTGTATGCCTACCATTATTCCACTACCACTTGTTTATCGTAATAATTAATAATGTTACATCTTCAAAAAATGTGTATGAAACTCCACTTATAATGAAATAACCTAATTATTATTTCTAAATCATTACCATCGATTACAAAGTTTCATGATGATAATTTTACTTCTATTTTTATATTTGAACTTCTATAATTTTCATTAAACTATGGTATTGTAGTAGATTATTGAACATTTTCTAATTCTAATAATCCCTTGTATGTGATATAATAACCCATGGTAGTAGACCCATCAAGTGAAATTTAGATAAGCACACAAAATCCTTTCCTAAGAGGTGTTTTAGTTACTAGGTATAATTTTCTATCACTTATTTTAATTACCATTTTGGGGTTGAATTCATCTCCAAATATTAGTTTATAATTTCAAGAAACGTGACTCACCCTCATAGTTATTTGAATTGGTGAATTAAATTATCTCAAAGGTATAATTGACAAGGGGGATAAATATTAAGGAGTCAAATCCCAAAATTTAAACAATTTTCTTATGCTACATCTTCAAAAAATGTGGATAAAACTCAACTTATTATGCAAGAGCCTATTTTTTCTAAATCATTAGCAAATTCTCTATGTCAAAATTACAACTCCCTTGGTTTTGATTAGAGGGAATTTGTATTCACTAAATAAGGAGAATGGTTGTGGGTGATTAGGTTTTGTCTTGGTGATTGTAATGGAGAAATTGTTTTTGTTACAATGGCATTAAAAAAATTAGAAACGACCAAGAAGAATTTGGGATTTAGAAATATGATAAAAATTTTAAGTGGACATATATGTTTTAAAGACACCATCTATTATAATGTGTATTCCTACCATTATACCACCACCACTTTTTTCTCCTCATAATTAATAATGTTACATCTTAAAAAAATGTGGATGAAACTCCACTTATTATGCAAGAGCCTAATAATTATTTATAAATCATTACCATCAGTTCTAATGTTCCATGATGATAATTTTACTTCTATTTACATATTTTAACTTCTATAATTTTCATTGTATAATGGTATTATATTAGATTATTAAACATTTTATAATTTTTATGATCCCCTAGATGTGATCCAAAAACCCATGGTAGGAGACCCATCAAGTGTAATTTAGATAATCACATAAAATCCTTTCCTAAGAGGTCTTTGAGTTACTAGGTATGATTTTGTGTCACTTATTTTAATTACCATTTTGGGGTTGAATTCATCTCCAAATATTAGTTTGTAAGTTCAAGAAAATCAACTCACCCTCACATGTATTTGAATTGGTGAATTAAATTGTCTCAAAGGTATAATTTTTTTTCTTTTTTTTTTCAGGGGCGGGGGGGGGGGGGGGGTGGAATAAATATTAAGGATTAAAATCCCTAAATTTAGACAATTTGATTATGTTACATCAAGTTCAAAAAATGTGGAGGAAAATCCATTTATTATGCAAGATCCTATTTTTTATAAATCATTAGCGTAATCTCATTTTGATTAGGGAGCATTTGTATTCACTAGATAAGGAGCATAGTTGTGGGTGATCAAGTTTTGTCTTGGTGATCTAAATGGTGAAATTGCTTTTGTTACAATGGTGTTAAAAAAATTAGAAGTGACCAAGAAGAATTTTGGGTTTAGAAATATGATAAAAATTTGAAGTGGACATATATGTTCAAAAGATACCATCTATACCAATGTGTATTCCTACCATTATACCACCACCACTTCTTTATCCTAATAATTAGTAATGTTACATATTCCAAACATGTGGATGAAACTCTACTTATTATTCAAGAGCCTAATAATTATTTCTAAATCATTACCATCGGTTCCAAAGTTCCATGATGATAATTTTACTTATATTTCCATATTTAAACTTCTATAATTTTCATTGTTATGGTCTTGTAGCAGATTATTGAACATTTTCCAATTGAATATGATGATCCCCTAGATGTGATCCAAAAACCCATGGTAGGAGACCCATCAAGTGTAATTTATTGCATTGAGTCTATTGTTATTTTATTGGAATCAAATTTACTAAATTATACAAATCTACATTTAGATATCTGTAAGTGGATTCAAAGCTTATATATATATAAATAATATATATAGTAAGTGTTATGAGGTAGACTATTTAATATTCCCTCACATAAACATAATTTAGATAAGCACACAAAATCCTTTCCCAAGAGGTCTTTAAGTTACTAGGTATGATATTATGTCACTTATTTTAATTACCATTATGGGTTTGAATTCCTCTCCAACTATTAGTTTGTAAGTTCAAGAAAGGTGACTCACCCTCAGAGGTATTTGAACTGGTGAATTAAATTATCTCAAAGGTATAATTTGTGGGGGTGGGGGATAAAAATTAAGGAGTCAAATCCATATTTAAGACAATTTTCTTATGTTGCATCTTCAAAAAATGTGGATGAAACTCCACTTATTATGCAAGAGCCTATTATTTCTAAATCATTAGCACAATATCAACATCAAAATTTGAAATCCCTTGGTTTTGAACCTAATAGGGATTCAAATTTGAAGTACTCAATCTGTTGTTGGCTTAAAGGTTTAACCCTACTCTACATTGAGATATCACACAACTTGTTGTCATGAATGAAAATTTAATGTTTATAGATAATTTAGATAACCATAATTTAGATAACCTCACAAAATCCTTTCCCAAGTCTAGGTTTTGAGTTGCTAGGTACGATTTTGCATCATTTATTTTAATTGTCATTTTGGGGTCGAATTCATCTCCAAATATTAATAGTTTGTTAATTCAAGAAAGGTGACTCGCTCTCATAGGTATTTGAATTGGTAAATTAAATTATCTCAAAAGTATTGAATGGGGAATAAAAATTAAGGAGTCAAATCCCTATTACACAATTTAATCATGTAATTTAATGAACAAATATGAATAAACTTTTATAATTAAAATAATTATAATAAACAATAAAAATTTGTAAATATTTTTATATTAAAAAACTAAGTTTATTATTTATTTTTATGTATGTTTAAATCATTAAATATTTTTATTAAATAATGCACATAATTTTTCAAATGTTTAATACGTTTAAATATATAAATATATTTTTTTAAATAATTTTCTCATGTACTTTGAAATTAGGGTCAAGTTTATCTTTTTCTCTTTCCATTATTTTTTCTCTCCCTTTTCAAGGCTAAAAACATTCTTTTATTGACTATTAGGTTAACTATAGCATTAGTGGTGGAAGATTTGACCCCATTTTCACTATCATTTCTATAGGTGTGGCATTAGTGGTGGAAGTGTTGACCCCATTTTCACTATCATTTCTGTACATGTGGCATTAATGGTGGAAGTTTTGACCCCATTTTTCATTATAATTTCTATAGGTGCTTCTTTTTAGGTATTTAATCTATGTAATATATTATTTTACTGTATCTAAAATGTATTATTTGTTTGGTTTGACATGAACCTTTTATTCATTATTTACTACTTTAAGTTATGAAATTGTTGAGATTTAGATAGACCTAGATTTTTGTTATGAAATAGTCGAGATAATGAAATGGAAGAGATTATGATTGTTTAGTGATTAATTTTATTCAATAGGGACCCAAATGGTGAATGTGATGGGAAATAATACATTTTTTTATTAACTATAAGCAAATAATCATAGTAAAAATGTGTTATGATGTGAGAGGTTTCAATGGTTCCACCATCTCTATCCCATCACATCATTCATCTGTTGGCTCTGTTTGAATACTACAAATTATTTTTGTTTTAGAATAAGTTTAAAATTCATTTTTTGTCATGTTCTAGGTTATTATTATTTGAGTTGAATTGTTTCTATTTTAGACTAAGTTGAAAAGTCATTTTTTGGGGTAGAAAATTTTTCCCTCATGTTGCATCATATAATTTAATAAATGAATGATTGAATAGAACCTAGCATTATTATTTGGAGTGGTGAAATTTCCCTCATGCATCAATATTTTTGGGTAGAGGGGTCCCATGCATCATTTTATATTAAAAAAATTCTTATAAAATATCTACATCTATTATATAGGAGTAGCTATTGTTTAGGGAGACATTTTTGAGGGGTGGAAAGTAGCAGGGGGTTGAAGATTTATATGGTTGCTACTTTTTTTGTGGTCACTAGCTATCATTTGATTTGAATCATTTTTTTTATTTTTTTCAAACAAAAGTTTTGTATTAAAATTCTCCTAATTTCTCTCAATATCATGCATTACATATAATTTTCATAGTCTTCAGATCACATCTAGATATCTTCAGAGCATTCAATACAGGTCTTATGATCATCCTATATAGATATTAGAAGCATTCTTAGACTTATTCAGAGCATCCTATGTATGTATTTAGAGCACACCCAAAGCATATTCAACACAATTCTAGAGCATCTTTGGAGTGTCCTCTGAGTGTTCAATTGTCAGAATTTGCTTGTTGAATCCTCAAAATTATAGTTGAAAGAGTTATAAAAATTGTGTGTTACCTTCTCAAAATTACCCCTCATTGTGATGTTTTGTTATACTCAAAATTAATCCATTTTTGGGATGTGTTGTTGTACTCAAAACTACACTATTCATCCAAGTAAGACATAATAAAGGTAAAGAATCAACAATAAATTACATATAAACAATGAACAAATTGCATTCATATCCTACATATATCAAACCTTAACTATTAAATGCAATATAATATATTACCAAATGTAACACTTTAGGGATAGTTTATATAACTATGATGATCTATCTAAAATGCTCATCATTTCTCTCCCACCCTTTATCCTTTGCAATTCCTCTCATAAAGAAGTGGGATGAATAATATTTAATCCAAATTTCTTGATTAAAACCTCTAAATTAGATCATAAACTTCAAAATGTGGCTCCAATCATAGTGGCCCCTTACCAAGAATCCAAGATCTCTGAGAATTGTATACACCCAAGCTTCAAATTCAACTTATACTTGATAATTCTAACACCACCATGGAGATAGAGGATAGATAATGATAGGAGGCCTAAACCTCATCCAAATCTAGACATATGAACCTCTTTCCTCTAAGTGCTGAGTGATTATCTAGCAAATTGCTTTGACTCTTTTTAGACTCCATTTAATATTAATGGGGCTGAGGACTTCCCTATGCTTCAAATCAATACTAATGTCTCCCACCTGGTAAAATTTACAATGAAACCATTGGCATAATGGTGGTTTAGAAAAGATCTAAAAGCAACAATATTAGATCTCAATAGCTCATGATACTTGTTCTTCATATGCATATGATACAATGGTTAAAAAGAAGAAATAAGTATATTTGCTTCTATAAATTATGGTCTCATGCATAGCCTAGTGGTGATTTTTAATTATATAAATATATTATTGGCCTATTTCCATGTCATTTGGTTCCTTAGAGTAGAGAGAAGGCACATAATTCTTTCTCTCTAACAAATAAATTTATCATAAAGCTAGATTGATATCCTAACAACAAATTGAAAGTATAGACCTTACAAATGGCATCTACCTTTCTTCAGTACTCTTTAGAAATATGTCCATAAATACATGGTCATCTTTAATGATATTTGAAAACCCAAGTGAAATTAACTAAATCTTCCATTTATAAAACAATTCATGTAAGAAAAGAACATAAACTGATGAAGGCTACCTGTATGCTAATAGTTTCTCAAAAATAGCACAAATGTGTTGGATAAAACCCTGTGATTTTTGTAATTATAGTTGGGATTCTACCAATTGCTTCTAATATTCCTCCTTAATTTTAGCTTTTTCATCCTTCAATTTTTGAATTTTATTCTAGGTGATATGCCATGTAGAGATTATTTCATGTAATGGAATAGGGAAAGAGGGAACAACTCTTGTTGGACCCTCTGTCTGAACTATAATATCTCATGTTTTTCTTTACATGGCCTAAATAGAGTCTTGTAACTTAGAATTTAGAGCATTGAGCTCTATTATTCTATTAGTATGTCGGTTAATCAAATTATTTTTATCATAAATACTTTCTCTTAGATTATTAATCAGATTATGTTTATCAACATTAGTATTTTCCAAATCAATAATCTAAGTGTTCTTGATAGCAAGAAGATACTACAAATTGCTCAATTATTGGGTTTACAAAATCATTACATTGTGGATCATAGTCTTTTCAACTTGTATTACTTGAAGAATTATTTTTTGGTCATTAAATCTAGTAACAAATTCTTCCCACCTTTGTTTCAAATTATAAATCATCAAGTCCTTACATTTTAAAGTTGAACAGAGAACATCTAACTCTTTTTTCTACAATATGATTGTTTCCTCATGGCATGATAAAGCCATGGCATGCCACAATTATTTTTCTTCACAAATAGAATGTGGAGAAGATGAATCTTCTTCAATCAAGGGTGGATTACCCTTATCAGTAATAGAGGGCACATGATGCTATGCTTCTTGAGGTATAACTACTTTTGTTAGGGTTGCCTCTAAAAATACTTCTTTTATGGCATGTACTTCTTCTTATTCTTCTTCTTCTTCTTCTTCTTCTTCTTCTTTTTCTTCTGCTTATTCTTCCTACGAGAAAAGTCAGCAAATGTGCCATAGTTTAATTGGAGGAGGAAGAGGGGTGCTTGAAGAAAGTCCCATTTTTCACTTTCATCTCTAGCATAGTATCTTTGAAACCAATGGTGGTGGAGATGGTCGTTCTATAATTTCATCTATGGGTTATTCAATCTAGATTATAGTGGAAGAAAGAGAGGCAAAGTGTAGTGTCTTTTTGGTAGGAACTGGAGAGAAATTTTGAAAGAAATAGGACCAAGACTTTTCACCCCTTGGTTTACTAAGAAAATAATGGTGATAAATGAGTGTAACTAACCCATGATGATGGGTAGATCTAGTACCTCATCTTATCTTCTAAGAAACATTAATAAAAAAATTATGAAGGAAAGAGGGAAGATTGATCATATATTCTTCTTGAACAACTCTTTTCCTTAAATGAAGGAGTCTCATAGAATCTCCACCTACTACTATACACTAACCATCACAAGTAATATATTTCATCATCTAGAAAATAAATTTTTTTCAAGGTTGAGAAAGACTTCCTCTCAAAATTCCCTTAGCCACTCCTTGGGAGGATTTGGCTAGTTTGGAGTATTGCTCATTTCCTTCAAAAAACATATAAATTAGGTAAAAAAAACTTATCTTTTCAATCTCAACTACTCCATCCTCAAGAATCCTAGATAGTGCATTGATTATAGAAGGATTCATTAGAATGTTTTTCCCTTTGATAATATCATGATCTTCATCAAAATTCTCATAGAATTCTTGCATAATTTCTTCATGGAATCCCTAGAACATTTTTAATTAATTCAACCAACTTGCTATTTCAAAGACATCTCTAGCTACTTCATCTTGTAGAAATGCATCAAAATATGTCAATTCTCTTTTTTTATTTCTCCCACCCATATTCAGAGCAAGCACTATTTAATTATAAATATGACTATACTGTAAAAACATAGAGCTTAAATTTTCATAGGGAATAGGGGAAGCAATTGGTTAGAGATATGACCCAATAATTGTTGGTAATGACAATGCAAAAATGAATAACAAAGTAGGTTATATGATGTGATTATGACAATAATTATGGTTATAGTTATGGTTATCTCTTCAGAGCATGCAAGATATAATGGAAAGGTGCTTTATATAGTCAAGTAGACATGTATATCATAAAGGTCATTATTGGTAGTACTAGGAGCAATAATCATAATTAATTATGCATCATGCAAAATATTTTTGAAATACCCTCTATCTAAAAGATCATTAATCTTGTTTGAAAAGACCATTTAGAAACATTGTCACACAATACCATCACATCAATTCTTTTGGAGATATTTTGAAAACACCATCACATAAAATTATGGATTATGGAATTGTTGGTCTAATGGAATTATTTTTATTCTCAATGGTGGAGTTGGATTCTTCCCATTCATTAAATTTCATCTTAGGAGCATAGCTATTAGTCTTTAGAGCTAAGTCACTAGTCTTCAGAGCTAAACCTTCAGACTTCATAGCAAAATTGTAGTCCATTCAAACTTTGTTTATATATAAAAGTATACAACACCTTATATATAATGCACCTAATTTATTAAAAGAACTTTTTATATATTTAGCACCTTACATATATAAATAAATAACCTTATATATCTAGTGTTGATTGTATGTATTTATAGCCAATTACATATACTTATTCCTTGTCTTGTTTGAAGAACCACTTGGGGGCTCTATTAATGGAGGAAATGGCTGAGCTAGAGTTTGTCCCATATGAATATAAAAATGGGACCTATTCTGACTTGGTAGTTATAGGCATTCCTACTATAGCCTTGGCTTTCAAATTTTGATTGATGAGATCGTATATTGTCTAAATGGAGGATGAATGCATAGAAGACATTTTTGGCAAGCTTGATTAATGGGAAAGCTTGTCAAAATTTAATCTATTGCTTTTAGTAATTAATCACTTTAGAATTCAATCTTTAATTTAAATTATATTTGCTATCAATTTAGCTTTAAAGCTAAAGATTGCCACGTTTCAACATGTGACTACCACTTCAGATGTAACTAAGTACTCACATGGCATGAATATGACTTAGATATCTTGTTGGATCAAAATACAAAAACATGGAACCATTTGATTGCCTTAAAAATTCTCAGAATGTAGATTTAGGTGATGACTCATCTATTTTTCATGACATGTTGACCCTTAATTCATAGGGAGCTTTCAGGTAGTGCCTTTTAATTCTGATACCTTGAATGGGGAATCTAATCTTGTGCTTGTTTGAAAGGTATATTAGGAAACACCTTTAAAGGGAAATCCACTTTTGTGTATGTTTGAAAGGTATCTCCTAGGAGATACCTTGAAGGCATTACACAGGCCTTCAAAATATCACCCAATAGTGCCTTCTATGCAAAGAAAAATTGCACTTGTTCTTTGAAGGAGAATCCTCTCTTATGCCTATTTCAAAGGTATATGTTAGGAGATACTTTGAAGAGGAAATCCAATACTTTAATTGAAAGGTATGTCTTGGGAGATAATTTAAAGTTATTATAAGGGCCTTGAAAATATCTCTTAGTAGTGCCTTCTATGTAAAAGAAATTCCACTTATTCCTTGCAGCAGAAATCCACTCATGTACCTATTTGAAAGATATCTCCTAAGATATACCTTAAAGGGGAAATCCACTCTTGTGAATTTTTTAAAGGTATATCTTAGGAGATACCTTGAAGGTATTAAAAAGGTCTTCAAAATATCACCTAATAGTGTTTTCTATGTAAAGGAAAATTTCACTTATTCCTTGAAAGAGAAATCCGCTCTTGTGCCTATTTGAAAGGTCTCTTATGAGATAAATTGAAGGGGAAATCCACTCTTATGCATTTTTGAAATGTATCTCCTAAGAGATAACTTTAAGGTATTAAAAAATCTTTCAAAATATCACCCAATAGTGCCTTCTATGCAAAGGAAAAATGCACTTGTACCTTGAAGGACAAATCCACTTTTATCCCTATTTAAAATGTATATCCTAGAAGATTACTTGAAAGGGAAATCCACTCTTGTGCATGTTTGAAAGGTATATCCTTAGAGATACCTTGAAGGTATTACAAAAGTTTTCAAAATATCACTCAATAGTACCTTTCATGCAAGGGAAAATTCTATTTTTTCCTTGTAGGAAAAATCCTCTCTTGTGATTGATTTAAAGGTATATCCTAGGAGATACCTTATGTTGGTTCCTAGTTGTACATCTCTATCATTCAGCCTTACACACTTGAAGAATGGGGCAAGCAAATATGGAAAACCCACTAAGTATGTTGTAGCCAAGGATGGATTTGACATCAAGACTAGACTTAATGTAGAAAATGATTAGGAGGTACCTACAAAGGGTATGATCAATTCCCTACTACTTCTAGCTCTACCTAAACTAAGGAGAGAGGACACAAGGGGTAGCTTTCTCTCATGAATATATTATATAACTTAATCTTCATGGGGATTATTGGCACAAGGAAATACAAATCTGACTGGAACATATCCAAACTTTCTCAATCCACCCTGTAAGGGTTGTCACACGAAATGATCAAATGATCTAGGTCAGATACAAGCTACTAAAGACAAATATGAATATGATTTCAACTTCTAATAAAAATAATCTTTAATAATAGGGGTTGAATAGGATATTAAAATGCTGATCTTTAATGTATGAAATATAAACACATGTTGATTATACAAAATGTATGTGCTCATAGGAAAATAATACTTCAGATATGTAGAAGGTGTGTTATATGTAAGTTAAAACAAGGTAGGACAAAAACTATCAGTTCATAGAGATTAGAAGTGGAGGGTTAATATATGAGTATAAATAAGTTTGAATAAATTTCCATATCACCTCTACCAACAAATGCAATAGTGACTTAGAATAAATGAAACTGAAACCATGCATGAATGATATTTTTCTAGAACACCTCCTAGTTGAATACACGAGCCTATGACTACCCTAAAAAAGTCTATCAACACCCTATTTCAAAATCTCAAAGGAAAAAGGATTTTATAAACTAGATATACTCTCTAATTAACTACCATAAAGATGAATACATCAGATCACTAATCAACTAAGCATCTAAAATATGGCATTGTACTTCAATAATAGAAAGAGGATGAAAACTATCATAATTTGTAGTTGACAACATAACATATATACAACATGTACGAAAATCCTATAACAAGGGAGACATGGTTGATGCTCTCAAATCTTGCTAATGATTTTTATCAAGAATGTTACATAGTGAGAAATCTTCGAGGATATATCTCTTGACTCAAAAATTTATCCAACCATTATAAAGGGATACACCCCTTTTTTCTTATACAATTAAGCTAAGCCTAGCATATTCATAAAGGATATATAGTTACAAGATTCCCTCACAGGCCAAGAGTTTATTAGACCTTGTGATGAACATCATTCCTAAGATTATGCATGTTTTCTAGTGATGAAGACAAAATTTATTTTCCGCTAAGGAAAAATGTTTCTTGTTATCCACATGGAGGATAACCTTGTAAGAGATAAAACAAACCTGTGTATTCTTACACAACAAACAAAACATCACTTTCCTATGTACATGATTACAAAAAATACCTTGAAAGGGGTGTGTAATAAAAATATAAAAGGAAAAATAAGGGAAAATGGAAGTGCAAATAAAGGAGAGGCGGCACTAACTCAGAAGAAATTGAAATATTCAATTAGGCTCTAGAATTGATCTCCATAAAGAATCCTTCACCAACCTATTTTTGTATTTGATATATTCCTTGAGCATTAGGGCAAGACTCCCTTGGTTTGGGCCTATTTGGTAGTTGAATTTGACTCTATATTCTTTAAGCCAGGTAATAGTCTATTGAATCATGGTCTACTTCTATCCAATGAGTTCTTTGAGTTGGTCACATGATTTCTCTAGTCACACCAATTATTTAATCTTATGGACATCAAAGGATTCTTATGGTGCATCAATGAGGTTCTTCAAATTAGTGCACACTATGTCCTCTCACATATCATTTTCACCATCAAGTTTCACCATCTTCTTCAATGTGGCATCTATCTTGCTTGTCATAGTCTTGAGAGATTGTTTTTATCCATTCAAATTGAAAATGCCATTTTTGAACATCATCAAATGATGCTTGATTTCTATTTGATATTCCCTGGGCCTTTTATGATCATTTGGAGAAATTATCTTCTCTACAATCAAGGTATCGATGCTTATCTTATAGATCTCTTCTACCTTCCATTGAGCCTCCTCCCATTTCTTTGTGTCTACCTCATAGGAAAATGTTTGGACATCAACTCTCTTTTATTTTCTACTATATCTCTAAAGCATCTAAATGTTGAGTGGATTATTTCTTCCACCTTGTGCCTAGGTCTTGTTGCTAGTCTTCAGCTACCCATCCTATGGTCTTAAAATCATCAATTTGACTAGAGTTGAGAGATGCAAAAGAGAGATGGAGAGGACTTGGAGCTATGGTGGTAGTTAGAGTTACTACCTCAGGCTCACTCAGTAACTTTTGTAAGTACTAGATCATATCCTAGTTATCTACCTTCAACTCCTCCATGGTGGATTTGTCTTTATCCATCCTATGGGCCACAATGCTAGCCAAAACATGCAAGCTATATTTCAACTCATTTCTTGATGGCTCCCCCAAAATATGGCTATAGAGGGTGTAACTTTTGAAGGGAGCATCCTTCTTCAATGTATTAAGAGGAGAGATGGATATCTTTACATTTATTTCTTGTGTAATGGTGAAGGTGGTCCAAGAATGTGTTTGGACCTTTTTAGGGGGCTTGGCTTTATGTGCCTAACTAATCTTCATTATGTCTATCTCTCTTATTTTGCTTATAATGTCTCTTTTTTCCTTGATCTAGACTTTGATGCAAAGAAAGGGTCTGGTCTAGAATCCCATTGAAGTGGTAGACATTGTTGATGGCCTCAAGATAATGAAGGGTGTTGTCATTAGAGTGCTAGATGTAGGGACCACTATAAGTTTTGGAATTGTGATCAACACAAATTTTTAAATCTCTTCATCACTCTCTTGCTCCTTACCAGCCTTATCTACTCCATGATCTTTTTTCCAAGCTCAGCTCTATCCACACCAAAACATAAAACTCTAACACTAGATGATGAGATTCTATGAGAAAATTCTTAATCAAAATTCCCTATTCTATTGATTGGTTGAAAGACTGCATGGTCACTTCACCTTATTTATTTTCTTGGGCCTTAAACATGGATAAGGCTATGGTGACATACTTGCTACCTTTGGAAAACTCTTCACCAGTCATGGCCTCAAGACCTTCATTATGTGTTGGGTCATGGACTCTGATGTGAGGGATAAAGCTTTGTGGTACTTCAATTAAAGCAACATCTCCTGAAGCACCCTCCTTAGCATCCTTATTATAATCATACAATTCCTTATTTGTTTATGTATGGGTGGGGGTACCCATTTGTAGGTTTGCTCCCCCACCTTCCTTTGCACTTAAATTTTCCTCTGGTATTGGAATTGACACCTTTAGAGGGGAAGGACATCTTATGGTACATTTGGAACCACCTTTGAGACTCTTTGCTCAACTACCACCTTTGAAATGGTGTCACCTTGAATGTTCTGCTTTGAATCTCCTTCAGCTCTTTCACCAAACTTGTTTAATTCTTAACTTCCACCATGATTACCTTGGACTAATGGCTAGGTGATGACATTATCAATGAATGTCTCTATGTCTGATGAACTAACTTATTTATCTTGAGGGGCTTGAACTTGCGTAGTTACCTCAACACCATCCTATACAAAATTATATAAAGGCAAAGGATCATTTGAGTTTAGGATGTCTTCCTCATCACCTTTGCTTTGTATTACTGAGGGTCCCTCTTTTGTAAATAGGCCCATCATTAGGGCCTTCACTAGGGTTTGGGGCCTTTCCCTTGGAGTTATCTACCTAGTTTTTACCTTTGTAAGAGTGAATGCACACTGCTTCTTCATCACCTCAGTGATGGGCCTGCCTTCATCTAAATCCTCATAATCACTCATATCCCTTACTCTCTAGGCATATGAGGTCTAGTAATCCTTCCTCTTCACTAGGAACACACTTGGAGGTTATAGATCCTTCTTTACTCTTTTTTTTAGGGTTCTCTCCTTCTTCCTCCCCTCCTCTCTCTCTCTCTCTCTTGAGTGTATCTTTGGGGAAGGCACAATTGCTACTTGTTGTATTGGTGGAGTAAGAAGAACATTCATTAGATTGGCCATGGGGATGGCCACTAGAATAGCTAGGATTCTTGGGGATACCTCTCTTGAAATGGATATGAGGGTGACACTAGCCCATGTAACTTCCCCTATAATAATTTTGTCCCAATTTTTTGGTAGGCTTGTTATCTTTGAAAAAGATAGTCCAGACTTAGATTACATTATTTTTATTCATTTGATATCAAACAGCTTAGTGAAATCAACATCACTAAGTTTTCACTTTACCTTACCTTTCACTAATGGTGGTGGAGCCACAAGATCACCATTGTACTCGATAATGAAACCTCTAAACTCCTTAACTCACTTGAGCTCCTAGAGGGTAGGGGTATTATAAGCACTAAGATCAACCCTTTTTTCCTTTAGCCACTTAAAAATTCTTCTCATGATTTGAAAAGATATATAGGGGATGAAATTATTCTTATCCTTACTAAAGTCCACCTATGAGATGGCCTAGGCTTCAATGTTGTTTTCACTATATAGTGGACACAATGTCTTCTTGTCATCCACCATATCCTTGGGGATGGGGTGATATTATATGTAATAACCTCCTGTACTATTAGCCTCATGTAATTCAATTCTTTGATGCCTTCCTTAGTGGTAATTTCAAACCAAATGTCTTCATAGTGTGATTGATGAAAAATCATATTGGTCACCATATTCACCAACCACTTAATATCATAATTAGACTGAGGTCGTATCTTATCAGTTGTATACTGGCCCATTTCCTATTTTAATCCATTAACCTTGGAAATAGAATGGAATGAATAATATATAATTTTGACCAAGAACTTAAAGTTATTGTTTATCTTATTAGATACTATCATTTTGTGTGAAGGCACCATCTATCAACTTAGCTCCATTACTACCAATTTATCATCCAGGTACCTTGACAATTTGTGTGGGCACCCTAAGTAACCACTCACCCAGATATATGTGAATATTTTAAATTGAATATAGGAGGTTATGTATTCCTCAATTACCTCCTTTGTTGCCTCAGACATTATATTGAGTTTTCTTAAAGGAAAGAAGACACTCATCATGATTTTGAAGAAGCAATTGTACACCCTACAAAAATTCTTATTGAAACCATCCATGGTGATTTTTAGGCATTTTTCATAAATTCTAATTCCATTGTGGTTATTGGTGAGCCACTAGATTTTTTTTTTATGCACCCAGTTGTACATCAAATAAGAGGACATGTAGAATGTACCTATAAATGCCTATTTTGAAATAATTATATTTTAGAGCTACATCATCTACTTATGTAGATTAACACTAAGGATAGTGGCCTAGTCTAGCTTCTTTTACTTCTCCAATACACATACTTGGATAAAGAACATCTATGGATAAAAATTTTCTATGGTGGGTATCCCATAAACCTTGGAAACCATGGAAATAACATACTAGGGAAATTCATTGAATTTTACTAGTTTCAAACTCTTGAACATCCTAAAGGCCTTATGTCTCTTCTTGGCCAACCAACAAGTATTGATAATGTCCCAAATTACCTTATCATTCTTCTCCATGTGTTCCTATCATTCTTCCATGGTGAGTGTAATGCCATCAAGATGGGGAAGAATATTGAGCATGGTGCTAAGGGCCATAGGGGTGAAAGAGCAGACAATCAAAAGGATACCATTGACAATGGTCTTAGTGTCTAGTTGGTATACCTGAGCACATGGAATAATAAATTATAGGTATGGGTAAGATAAATGAAATGTTTTTATAGGGGTTATTTATCTCATTCCAACATTATCTACTACTTGAGTAGGGTCTAGCCACTATAAGGCATTCAATAAGAACTCAAAATCTAGTCCCCTTACATTCATATCTTTAATCCCATCCAAGATAGAGACAATGATGTCCTTCATATAAGTTGAGGATAATGCCATTTCTACCATGTATTTATAATTCAATACTTAAAATTTTGATGAAATATTAACTCAAAAAACCCTCACAACACCTTTCAAATCCTCTCAAAAATCATAATGTAGGGAGATAAAATAACACTTACTATTAATCCATAGGGTGGTACACAATAAAAGTTGAAAATCTATGAAGGAATCACCATAATCACATCCTCACCTTAGACATAGCTAGGGAACACAAATAAATTGAAGGAAAAAAATTAAGCTCTAAATGTAAAGGGTTAATGCAAATGAAAAAAATGCTTTAGTTATAATCATTTGCATTTCAAGATTAGGGTTTCCATTAATAATTTGAAGTACAATAACTATTCACCACCTACTTTCATTAATTGATTAAGATTCATTCAAAAAAAGAGAGAAAAATTAATAATCTTTATTTTATATCTAAAAATATGCCTTGTAATATGTGGATACATATGAGTGAAGGATATGTCATGGTACCTTTTCGGGCCCTTGAGGACTTTTGCACTTTTTTACTCATTACTTTTCCTCTAGTGTAGTGGTGTAATATGTCATAAACTATTTATAAGACATAATAATGCCATGTGTGATTATTTAAATTTTAAAACTAGGGTACTCAAGTATTTGACAACCTTTTGAACTTTGCCCACTAAGAGGTAAGTGAGGCAAATTTCAAAAGTGCCCAAAATTTAAAAGATCCCAAGGAGCTATCACATGGCATCAGTTTATTTGTTTCTTTGGATACTTGGACCTTAGAGACATTTTGAATCTTTCCCACTTAAATATAAGTGTGATAATATTCAAAAAGATCACAAAATTTAGAAATCCCCAAGAACTCGTCACATGTCCAACCCTAGATGTAAGCTCAGACTCTCGATCAACTTTTACCTTTGTACCACCTTTCTTCAAATGGGGAAGGGTGTCATATCCTCTCGACCCCAGAGAATGTTCATAAGATTCCCTTGAGATAAAAATGTTTTCTTAATTTATTTCAACAAGAAACTCCACCTCAGCCATCAAAACATGTTGAAGGTGTAATCTGATATTTTCATTTAGGGCCACACTTCCATCTTCTCGCTATGAGTTGTTCTGCTATGAAAATTTATAGTGGAACCCCTATTTGAACTAAAGAATTTTTCTAATAAGGGCCCAATTTCTTAAGTGAAATTTTAGTATCTCCACTCTTGTGCATGTTTGAAAGGTATCCCCTGAGAATATTGTAAGGTATTATAAAGGCCTTCAAAATATCATCTAGTAGTGCTTCTATGTAAAGGAAAATTCCTCCTATTCCTTGAAGGAGAAATCCACTATTATACCTATTTGAAAGGTTTATCTTATGAGATATATTGAATGGGAAATCCACTCTTATACATGTTTGAAAGGTATTTCTTAGGACATGCCTCAAAATATCACCTAGTAATGCCTTCCATTCACTAGATAATTGCATTTATTCTTTGAAGGAAAAATCCACTTTTTCCCCTATTTAAAATATATATCCTAAGAGATACATTAAAGGAGAAATAAACTCTTATACATGTTTTAAATATATATCCTAAGAGATAACTTGAATGTATTAAAAAATCTTCCAAAATATCAATTAGTAGTGCCTTCCGTGCAAACAAAAAAAGTTATTTTTCCTTACAGGATAAATCCACTCTTGTGCTTGTTTGCAAGGTATCTCCTTGATATACCTTAAAGGGTAAATCCTCACCCTAAGTACATCATGAGAAAATCCTATGACCCTAACAAATAATAAGAAGGAAACTAAGGGGCCTTGTAAGAATGAGACTTTGGTAACTTATTTCATGGACCTAGTTATTGGATCTAGGTCTCAAACCTGTGGACCTAGTCCTTAAATATGACCAAATAGATGCTAAACTAGTGCAATATACAACATTTGATTCTCTATATAAATGACCCTTTCACATCATCAATGATCGATGGGAAAATGATTTCAAACTAGAATATTTATATGGTAATGCCTTAGAGATCCCCATTAATAAGATCAACCTCAAGCATTTCATTTGACTTTCTACCATTCCCTTTACATGTTAGATAGTTTCCTTTATCTTTTGTTGTGTTTCCCCTCATCATTATTTTCCCCCTTATTTTCCTTTCTTTATTGTTTTTTTTTGAAATGTGTGTCAATGAAACAAGTGACTAATGAGATCACCATGCATTTTTTCCACATGTTCAAAACACTCACTGAAAGATGATTATCTACATGTTTATCCTATCAGTAATGTCAGGATGATTTATTATGCATGGTTCCTCATAAATATTTCCCAAATCTTCTAACGTAATGATTCAAGCATGTTTTTTTATCTTATAATTTATGGAACCAGTGAATAAATCTACCCCTTCCTACTTGAAAGCAATCACTTGCCATTTTTTGTGTTTGAAAAGAGCATCAAAAAATTCAAGTAATTAGAAGGTAGCCTCAAAACTGAAAGGAACTAACAAAATCATTAACCTAGCTTTCATATAAAAGGTAGAGAATTATCTTGACATTCAATATTCATCCTCTTAGGAAATGGAATCTTCTATATCCTCTTTTATAAGTTATAATCACCCATCAAAGTAGAGAGCTCATGGTTCAAGTAATGAAGGAGCCCGTCTTCCTACATACACCATGAGAAAACCCTATTTTTTAGCCCCCACCCAAGAAAAATGGAAAGTCCCCAATATATTTATGGCCATAAAGAGACCTTATAAAGATAAATATTTGGTGATAGACTCAATATATGAGAGTTTTGATCTAGACCTAGCCCACAACCCTAAAAATTTGAGGGAAGGTGCTCATGCCCAAAAGCTCAACAAAGTTAGCGAGGAGTATCCCTCCTTTGGATGCAAAATTTAGGAGTATGCCTTAACATAGCACATGGTGCACTATGTGTACCCTTACCCTAAGGTCATCACCCTATGCACCAAAAATTATGATGCTTAGATTGGTATAATCATAAGAGGTGCCTACCTTAAGGTCAAGATCAACATAGATAATATCAAAGTAATTATATGAATCTTACATGATCCTAATGCTATTGTTTATAACATTGAGAGCCTTTAAAGCATTTGGGACTCTAAAGTGGAAGATAGGGCACATTTCCTTCGATCTCTTCTTAACCAAAAGATCATCAAGGTGCCTCCCATATCCTTATACCTATTATATTTATAGGCATAACATGTAAGGGATACTCTATCCATGATAGTGTTCATCTTGGGCATCAATGTTGATGCCAAGATCAAAGAATTCCAATTGGGAGTGATCTTTCTCATGATCATGATAGATAATGTGGAAACTTTCTGGATGTTTTTCATCAAAGCCATCACCTCCACCATGAGAGAAGAGATAAAAAAATTCTCAATAACAAGTACCTTTCAATATCCATCTTACCTCATGCACTTAATATTATACCAACACTCTAAGTTCTTCTCCAAATATCTTCAACTAAACACCATGAACATGGATGTTTTGCCCAACATCACCACCCTCATCACTATTTAGACCCATATCATATCAATCATGGTAGATTACTATGATTTCTTAAAGTGGTTTATGACTCCAGTTCTCATAGATCTTAGCAAAAAAGATATCATCCCCAAAATGACAAATTAATAGAAAACGTGGCTCAAAAGTAATAGGGTCCCAATTGACTGGTTTTGGGGGGACCATTTCTCATTCATCTGAGTGCATGGGTTTACAAGGGAGACTTTTTGAATTATCTATATGCTAACTAATATGACCCTGACCCTCAATTTGGCATAATAGATTGATAATGTGGACTCTCTCTATGAGATATGAAAGAAGGAAAAGAGGTTATATGACATTATTTTTTTAAGGGACGGCATCATAGTACAAAAAAGGAACTATAAACATCTCCTCATAGCTAAGCTGGTAGAGCTAGGCCTAAACCTAATAGATGATCAATGGGATTAAAACCTAATGGGATATATAGTGAGATTAAAGCCTACCAACATACCTAAGCATTAGACCTGACCATATCTAGAGCAAACGAGGTCACCAACAAAAGATCTCCCTCATAATTACATGGACCTGGTCTTGATTTCTCAAGATATCCCTAAGATGTGGGAGTCTTTTTATGATAAGGTCCAAGATTTCAACCTGACAAAGAAGCTATCCAAGATGATGAAGTAGTGGCTAAACACATTAGTTTGGAGCAAAGATAAGAAGGATGCCTTCTTAAAATATTGATACAAACTCGATCGGCCATATGTTTCTTTATATGAAGATACCCCAAATGATAAATTTGAAGAGCTATGGGATGAGGCCCACCTAAAATAGAATTAATATATCATGGAAGGGGAGTCCGCACCAAAGATTTACATGTTTATGGATGATAAATAAGAAGATACCTTAGAAGAATTAGAAGCCATGGTGTCCTATCCCTCACCAACATGGCCATCATCCCCACCCTCTATGCCATAGACCTATAATAGCAATAGGCACCCTTTAGGACCTTCTAGATGGGTCATCTCAGCTCAAGCAGACCAAGGCACTAGTTTCTAACACACTAATGGCCCCTCCATAAAAAAAGACCCAACTTATCAATCCTTTCCTTTCTATTTCTACCTCCTTCCCCTCCCTAGTTCTAGTATAAGTTACAGTGATAACTACCACCTAATCAAGTACTTTGATAATTCTTGTCACCCCTTCTTCAACCTTGATAACCTCAGTATAGGTTGTGATAATTCCCACTAACTAACCTAAAACTTCATTAGCCCCAATCTTCTCCTCATCCCCTAAGCCTATTATCATATCTAACCCATTTTATTCTACCTTTCCCATGTCTTCCCTCTTTCCTTTTCTCACTCCCCCACCATCATCATCCACCTCATCCTCACTCATCAAATAGTCACCATTATCCTCACCTTGTAGGCTCCCATAATTTTCACCTTCATCCCTCACTATTCATTCATTCACTCCCATAAGAGTAAGGTCTGTTACTTCACAACAACAATAGACCATCCCATTTACACTACCTCAAGGAATCCCTTTCATGGGTGAAACCATCCAAGTGCTATATCAACTTTAGTAATATATGGATGCAACAAGGGTGGCTCATACAACCCAAATGGAAAAAAAGAGGGTAAAATGGGCCAAAGCTAAAACCTAACCTCACATGTGGTCATTTTATGACCCTAGATAGTAGTCCCTCCTAGTTTCTCATATGACCCCTAAAGTAATTAAGCCCCAATAATAGATGAAACTAAGGGATTATAACATCCAAGACATTGGGATTAACCTTATACAAACCTCACCCACCAATAGGGTTGAGCTTATGGAGGAAACATAGAGGTCAATAACTATGAACTATGTCAAGGTAACTTGTTAGTTGAAGAAAATCAAGTATGAGATCATCAAGGTAAAGGACATGACTGAATGCCTGAAGGTTGAGGCTAAAGCCAAAGATAATGACCTCAACTAGTCAAAAACTAACCTCTAAAGCTACATCATAATGGAAAGCTTACAGTTCGAGGCTAACAAGCAGATATCTACTAAGATAAGATTATAAGAGGCAAAGGAAAAATTGGTTATAGTTCACAAGAATCTCTTTGATGCAGATTAGGTGATCCAACTACTCTATAACTCAACACAACAAGACTCCTTGGTCAAGAACAAAGAGATTGAGAGACTAAATAATAACCTTGATGTTTGCCCTAAGGGCACAAAAATCTTTCCCCTGGTCTAACAACTATACAAGTCTTACTGGTAATGATCAAGATCATAATAACAAGACTAAAAATGATGCTTATTGTCATCATTGATGTGCAGAATTTGATAGCCTAAGTGAGCTCATTTGTAAACCAAGTGATTGCCTTTATCACTCCTAAGGTCCCAAACTTGCAAAGCCTAGTCCTAAAGCTTTGTAGTGCCTCTCCTAAGGCTTTACAGATAGCAGGTGTGGCTGACTAAAGGTAGCCATTAGTAAAGGTGAATGATTTCTTAAGCTAAAATAAGACAACTAATAAATATAAAGCATTCCTTAATTCCTTAGAATAAGTGGTCCAACAAAGGAAGGGATGCATAAAAAAATTGGTCCAGTTGGGTCTCCCTTCTCCTTTCTTGACTGATAATAAAATTCTCCCCAAGGATCAGTTTAAGGTGCTACTCAAACAAAAGGAGAATGACCAATCCATTTTCATGACCCTTGGTTAAATGATTGATAATTATAAAGTGGATAATATTTTTCACCCACTCACCCAACTAGAGTTTAATACATTGGTAGTGGTTGAAATTCTATAGAACATCTCCTTTAAAGAGATATTTAACCTTGATAGAGCCTTTGAGGCTCTTAATAAAAAGACCTAACTGAAGGAAGAAGAATGGGCACCCTTGTAGGAAGCCTTATAAAAGTTTTAAATGTTAATCTACATAGAGTTTTTTGTGTTCTTCCATCCATATGTAGACTCCCCTATGAGTCATTGAGAACTATGGACCATAAAACCACAATTGACAATTTTAGAGTAGTTCAAATTACAACCTCAGATTTACTCAATAATAAGCAATTCATTAACACCTCTTGGATTTCTCCCCTTTCATCCCCTTTCCCCATTTTTATTTTTTTGAAGTGTCAACCTCTTCCTAATATCTCCATTCCCATTTTTCATTCATGCTCTAGAATGGCATTTTCCTATAAACTTCATTCCTATTTTATGGTCTGAGTGTCATATTTTTTTACAGACACCCCTATGAGTTACAAAGAATAGTGTATCAAAAATACACATTTTTTTATTTTGTGTTATTTCATTTATACCTTCAAACTCACTATGCAGTTAGAATTTCCTTGTCACCATTTAGCGACCCCCCTTTTGGCCTCTTTCTTCTTTAGGACCACTTTCAAATTTTGTCCAAGTCCTAGTCCTCATCTACTTCTGATGCATGGCAACTTAGTGCTCATCTGGCTCAAAGAGACTTCCATCTCACTCTAGAGAATTGATATTTTGACATATGTTGTCCTTGCACTCAATCTCACTAAGGAGTTGTACATCTCACAATTGTGAAAGGATGCTTTGTATGTGCCCCTTATGGCTTTGTATATTTAGTCTCTATCTACAATGAAGAGGATGTGATGTTATATGTTATTTGGAGTGGGAAATTGTCTCTATATATTATTTATTTGTTTTTGATTCTATAATAGGGAAATTCTATTTATTCAGAGCTCATTTCTTTTATAAGGGGTGGTTGGCAATCATGTTTTTCTTCACATTCTCATTTTTATGGACAACCATTGTAATAGACTAGGATAGTAGTAGTTAGAATTTTATATATTCTAAAACCTTAGAAATCATAATTTCGTCCAACATCTATAAAGCTTTCCATAGGAAACTATTTGTTGAGAGTGAGAGTTTTAGGCATCAACAGTATCAACTACAAGATTTCTTCATGGATAACTTAAAGTATCTCTTAAGAGATACCTTGAAGAAATTACAAACCTCAATAACTTTGAGCAAGTTCATACTCAAGGTATCCAATAGGATATTCCTTCAAGGGAATTCTAATACCTTCAAGAGTAACTTTAGGGTATGTCCTAATAGATACTTTGAAGATATTAAAAGGATCATCAAGGAAATTTTTTTTAAACTAGATTGAGATGGAAAGAGCATGTATATAAGAGGACCTAAAATTCACTCTTATAAGAAAAATTCACTCTTGTAATAAAAATTCACTCTTGTGAATGATTTAAAGGTATTTCCTAGGAGATACCTTGAATGTACCTATTGATAGGTGTTTTGACACATATTAAAAACATATTTACCCTCATCTTTCTCCTTTGAAACAAATGTTTGTGGATTCCTTTGCCCATTATATTATATTTGTTGGTGCACATAATTTATTTTTGATTTGGTCATGCCTTATTAGTTAAAGTATGATTTAATGTATATATTATGAATATTGTATATGTATTTTTTATTTTAGTTTATAATTAACATACATTTAATCACTACTCAACTATAAAAAAATTTCATGCACCGATGTAATATGCAACTTGCATTTTACAAAACACCAATATTTAAATCATTCTAATTACTTTGTATAATGTCTTCAAGAGAAAAAATAATTGCCACAGTTAAAAGGTAGAAGGAAAACTCACTCAAAGAGAATTTGGATAGAGTAAATTATAAAATACCAAAACTAAAATTTAATCCACATAAACATCTATTTTATGGTGATAACAAAATTCCTCTTGTTGATTGGTGTTTTGAATTGTTTAGTGCACCAAACATGCATCCAGATATATACTTATTTAGCACTATATCAAGAAAATAATCTTCTCCAATTATAATAATCTTGTCCTATGATAAAGATGAACTTAAATGTGCCCTTCAATTCCAACTAGAAGTATGGAATGGAGAAGAGGGAATTCTCCATCAAGCTACAAATAATTTCATTAAATTTACACCTAGTAAAATGGAGTTGACAAAAAATAATTTTTCTCCTTCATGTGAAACATTTGGGTTTCATTTGAATAGCTATGACAACCTTAAAATGTTTGGGTTGATAGACAAAGATAATTTGGTCATTAGAATAAAAAATATGTTGAAAGAAAAACATGAACAAGGGGAAATAACTTCTTATACTTTCCATCATGTAAACATGTATTTAAGATACCCTACAGACATGAAAAAAAACATTAAAGAAAACAAGACAAGCAATGAAAACATATTTTTATGCAAATTTGAAAGAGGCCATACAAGTAATCACACCAGTGAAGAAAAATAAGATCGAACAAAAGGTTGGAACACTTTTGTTGACACAAAATTATGATGAGACACACCATGAATTCTTTACATGGTATATTTCCTCTAGAAACTATGCCTTAAACATTCTTATAGGGTTTTGTGAATTGGGGGATACAAATATCAAAATAACAAATCTTAATGAAAGAGAGGTGAATGATATAATTCATTCATTTGTAAAACATAATGAGGTTCCAATGAAGTACACTTTATTAATTCCTTTTGATCTAAGAAACCTTGACTATTTTATTGAATCAAAGGAAGTCCTAGAAGATATGATGGAGAAAAAATAGTAAGGTTCAAAATTGTAAATGGCCAACACACAATTATAGTACAATAGAGAATTCTTTCAGAGGAAGAATATAATTTAAAATAATTGAGTTATAAGGGCAAGATTTATGAAAACATGTACTCCATTCCATATTGTGCACAAAATATGTAATCAATATAATGAAGCCAATGAAACAATTTATAAGGCTTCATTTTTAGAAAGAGTTTGATATGGATGTGACCCTATCAAATTGATAGGCTAGAATAATTTTGAATAGGGAAGAAAAAGATTCAATAAATACATGAACAAGATAAACACTTTTTCACACAAATGAACTATTTAACACAACAACTACAGAAGAGAAAATGCCTTCTTTTCATGGAATAACCCATCTGGGATTGTTTTGATAAGGTGTTTTATTTGTTTAAAAGTGATAATTTACCTAGTTTAGATAAACAAGATTTAAATCTGATTGGTACAATAGTACTTAGAAATATTCAAGGGATTTCAAACAAACAAAAAGTAGAAATAGAAGATTTATTTGAAAAAATGGGTCTATTTCCTTATTGAAAATCCCTAGGTACAATAACATGGATAATTGATGCAAAAAGGTGAAACTAGAAAGTAACATATTATCAAAAATTGTAGACTATTTTAGCAACCATGATATGACACTACCACTAGAACAAATAATCACATTTGAAGAGGTAATTTGAAAAGGTCTGAGGATTTGTGTGTCCTGAATGAAGGTATTTCAAAAAACAAAAAAGATTGGGAAGCATAAACTTAAGATTAATTAAGCATATTGAAAATTAATCTACATACTGATGGAGGTTAGACTCCCAGTATATATATAAAAATATACAACTACCATTATGGCCCCCATTGTATTTTGCCATCTATTTTAAAATATTTTAGTGAAACATTCATTCTTGGTCTAAACATTGACTTGATAATTATTGATCTTCTGAATCTCACTAAATTTTTTAAGGAAGAACATTTTCAACTATTTCTTTAGGCATTTATTAAAAAGTTATTATTTGGGACTTCAATGTATTCATCATTCACAAACTAGAACATTATCTTTTTATTCCAACCTCTTTGAAGAATTTATGTGTTGGTGATTTCTGTTACATACAAGATAAAGGTGTCATACTATGGGGTCCAAATAGTTATGGATTCGATTGGACACATATTATAGGTATCGATTTTTTTCAAGATCCAACTCATTTTTAGTTGTAATATTTTTGCCTACATTCACAACAAAGTATATTAGAGCATGGTTTTGACATCTAAAAATATGTACCAACATTTAAAATGATTAGTTTGCACAAAATAGCAAGGCCAATAGAAAATGAACTAGATACCATCTTTTGGGAGAAACTTATCTCTACTTTCCATGATCTGGATGCATGTGACATGCTAGGGGTATATACAAGAGCTAGATTGGTGAGTGCTTATACAAAATTGAAAAGAAATTTATCTTTCATTATAGAAACTAAAGAACAAATGATTTTTAATGTTGAATATTAAATTTGTTTGACAAATTCAGAGCAACCAATACAAGAATAACCACTTCAATCAATACCAGGTGTATAATTTTTTTAATTTATTTTATAATCATGATTTATTTTCCAAATATAAAATCTTAAAAATATTTCATTATGTATGATTTATTTTTCAAACCTAACAGCTTAGCAATCTTTTAGTGTGTAGTACCAATTGCATTGCATGTAAGTGAAAAAACAATAAAAATAGAAAATCATATAAATGAACATGACACATCATAAGTTGAAAAAGGTAACATATGAGGATCATTCATATTTTTTAAATTATATAATTTTTCATTTATCAATGATTCATATTACTGATATAATATTTATTCATCTATTTATGTCTCAATTAAAATATTTCACAATGTAGCTCAAGCACTTTATGTCTACAACACAACAACCCATGACATAGCTATGCAGGGTGGGGCCTCCATGAAAACAACACAACATAATAATTTACAACAAGACATTTTTTGAAAAATAAAAATATCAAATAATTTTATTATTAATGAGGATTTTTAGTTACTTCATTATATAATACCTTGCAAGGAATAAAGAACCAAAGCTTCAATGAAAGAGTGCATCCATACAAACTATAAAAAGGCAAAAAAAGTGAAAGCCTCTTTTAATAAATGCATAATTATACAATTTCATACAAGTCTAGAATATATTAGTTATCTTTATTTATGTAAACACATTAAAATTGAATTTTTATTCATGGATAGGAGATCATAGAAGACAATAAAATATAGACTTACATCAGCTTGGGATTTGGAAGTGTGGTTCATTTTATTGTTGTATAGACTGAATGTGGTTGTATTTACCCATTAAAATTTTGTTTACAAGTTTAATTTACCTAGTTTAAAATAACACAATAGGTGTTATACTATGTCTTCAATACAATAAATTTTGATGTAGAGTATCCATGTGTTTTTCATCAATAAAATAATAATAAAGTATATTGTACTAGAAATAATTATATTGCTATTGATTCAAATAGTTTTTAATTTGATGTGTCTTATTA
Organism: Torreya grandis; assembly: GCA_037957365.1. NCBI lineage: Eukaryota > Viridiplantae > Streptophyta > Pinopsida > Cupressales > Taxaceae > Torreya > Torreya grandis. Next base: position 1,825,759 of record JARHVA010002900.1, read on the forward strand.
GAAGTATATGAATGGGTTTAAAATATTAAGGTGTATTATATTCATTTTAATTTAGTGATAGTGAAATATGTCTTAGAAGAGTTACTGCAAATCCTATTTTATTTGTTGTGATGGGCTGCATAAACATATAAATATAGATTTTGGTTGATCATACTTTCATTATAGTAATAATGTATATGTTTGTTTATCAATTTTAAATTCATATCAACATCTATGAGAAATTAGTTATGTCAAAACTAGACTGATTCAGATTATGATACATTCATGGTCAAGTTATAAGGATTTAATATAAACTTTTATATGCATGTGTGTTACAAAATTGGCAACAAAAATGGTACATCCATGTATAATGAGTTTTATAGTTACAATGTGCCTAAGCATGCACATATTTTTATGTGTTTATATGGATCATTATAAGATTTAAATAAATTTATAAAAAAATATATGAAATGCATAATGTTTTTATGTTACAATAATAAATGCAAATCAAAATCACATCAACGACCAAACTAATAACATGTAAAACATTTTGTTAGAAAATTTTGACATGTTATATCTCTAAGTATAATATAATATTTTTAATAAATGATTCATTTATTTTTTTAACAAATTGCAATCATTTCAAAGGAGGAGCTAAAACCAACTTCTAGAAAACTATTGATTTTGGGGTTGGATGACTTATTATTTGTTGTGCACAAAACAAAACATATGTAAATGCATGATACAGGAAAAAACGAAGATTATAAAATTGAAAATATGTCATACTACATTTGAGATCATTCCAATGAAATTTTGAAGGTAGCACTGCAATCTTTTTCTCATGTTGGCATTTGGTCAATGATAGAGGACAATCATTTGAGGATACTCATTCAAGCCATGGTTTACACAAGTTCAAATTTCATGTTTATTTTGGAGAAAAAATATTTTAAACCGTTCAATATAAACATAAAAAAATTAGATGAAGTTATTTTTAAAGGGACTTTCAAAGATGACTTTTCAATATTCCAACATGTTGTTCATTGATTGAAATTCTCAAAATTGTGTTACAAATCAAAAATTTATAATGAGTTATGTTACATCAAGTAGATATAGTGGAAATTAAATTTGGAAAGATGAAAAGGATTGGAGAATCAAAATGATGTCAACCATCACATTCTTAGGATAAATAAAAAAAACCACGTCAGCAGTTGTGAACCAATGTTTAGAAAGATTTAACTTCACCTAATTATTTTAAGTGTATTTATTATTATCATTAATTTCATAAAAATCAATTCTAAATTATTTGAAAAATGGTTCAATTAATTTCAAAATAATTAATTATAATTTATAATTACTTTGCTCTAGTTATTAGTGTAACTTGATTTATAGTTGGAGATTCCTTAAATTTATTGAATTCATATATTGACACTTGCTCATTCAAAAGATCTTCCCAATGAACAACAAATAATTGTTAGGATATTTTATTATATAGATGAACTAGATTTACTAATATGTTTTAATCCATAATTTGGCTAGTCAAATGATGCCATGTGTCCCAAAAATGGAATCTAATTCAAAGGATCAATGATTGATATGAATTCCCAAAAGGGTACCAAGATTTTGACACAGTCTAATCTATTCAAAATGATATGATACCAAATAGTTTGAAATAATTCAATTTATTAGGAATATAAAAACATATTTATGAAGAAAATATTCTCCACTCCACATTAGTGGGTATTATTTTAAATTATTTAAAATATTCCATTGAATTTAATTGAAATGATCTATGCTCAAATGGGTTGAAATAGGCTAATTTATTTAAAATAAACCAAATTTATTTTTGGATAAAATCTTCTTCTAAATCACTCCATTTTATAGGTATAGGTATAAATTATTAAACATATCCCTATTTATTCAAAATTATCCATGCACAAATGCTTTGAAATAGTCTACTTTATTTCAAATATAATAAATTTATTTTTGGAGAAAATTCTCTTCACTCCACTTTAGTGAGTATAAGTCTTTTTTATTTAAAATAACCCAATTTTATCAAAATGATCTATTTCCAAATGGTTTTAAACACTCCAATTTATTTAGAATATATGAAATATATTTTTTGGAGAAAATTTTCTCCACTCCACTTTACGTGGTATAAGTACAAATTATTCAAAATAGTCCAATTCATTCAAAATGATCTATGGCCCAAATGGTTTGAAACAGTCCATTTTATTTGGAACATAAGAAAAATAAATTAGAAAACAATTTATACACTCTACTTTAGTGGGTATGAGTCCAAATTATATGAAATAGTTCTTCCTTGGTACCATACTTATTCCTTTACCCATCAAATTATAGTTGTTACAGGTCATCACTAGACTCAACATCCTTCATCAAGGGTAACATCAATGCATCTTTCTCATGCAAGTAATAAACACCAAGCCTTTATTATTCAATTATCTTGTAAGGATAGTATTAATGTGAGTTGGAGGCCCACTCATCAAGGAAAAAATACGACATCCCATCTAAAGGTGATTTAGTTTCCTTCGTACTCTCTTCTATCACCTCATCTAAGATGAGGCAATTGGTGTTCACAACACTTGGCATATATGGTTCCAAATAGAACCATGAAATAGGCTCAAAATGTATGTTTACCTTAGTTCCATACCTAGTATTGAACATCAAATATGTTTAATCAACTAATAACTATCCTCTAATCTTTGAGGTAAAGTCCCTTGACAAACACATGGCAAAGTAGGGAGGTAAGTCCACCACAACTACATCTTATTGAATGGTAACATTGAGACAAGAATGTAGTGTTAACTTAAGATATTTAATGATTCCTATTGTCTTTATTGGTGACCCATCTAGTTGAAATACTCCTTTAGTATTTGGTTCATGGACAAGACCAAACTTGTCTGCAATTTTCTTAGGCATGACAATGTTACTGGCTCCACTATCCACCAATAATTATGAACTAAATAGTAACCAACTATCAAATAGATGTATAAGGGAGGATTTTTTATTGAATATACCTAATTTTTTTCCTCCCTTACCATATTATTTGTATTCTAATATTGTTTCTTAGTTGGTTTATCTAAGCTGGTTAGGACAACACTTTATTTCTCAACTAGTTTTGGAGACACTTTGAGAGTTAAAAGCTCTTAGATGAGCATATCATTTTGTCCTGGGATAGCAAGGGAATCCCACATGTTAATTATAACATTGGTATTCTTAATATAATACACTATTTTGAGTGAATCTCCACTAAATTTTTATTACACCTTTTGAACCACTAGTTATTCACAAACCATAGGTATTTAGGGGACCTTCCCATCATCTACATTGTGATTTTTTTATGTTATAGGGGAAACAAGTTGATCTTTGATAATTTAAAACCAAAATTAGGAGTAATTAAAGCATTATTCATATCTTGAGCCTCATCAATGGCTCTTATTTTATCTCTAGGTATATCTACAACTTGACCACTTGAACTACTAGCCTCACCACCATGATTGAAAGTAACTAATCATCCATTTGCTAATTTACATTAATGATATCAGGATTCCCTTGAACTTGTTGAGCCTCGCCTTGAGATACTAACTTAGGATACACCTAACTCATTCTAAGTATAAATGGAATTAAAAGTAATATTATTATACCACTCCAATGCTTTTCCTTTGAAGGAAGCAACAAGTAACCTGGTAGTCACATTATCTTCAACAACATTGTGAATGGAGTAAAAGTTGGCAACATCCTAGATGTGCTCAATAGAAGTTATTTGATTTTATATATAAAATAATGGGATGATTTTAAGATTATACATAGTAATATCATAATATTGGGTTAAGTTTAATGGACAACTTCTATTGAATGGAATAAATACTTGATTTTTTATGGCCATCTGGGTAGTGGGGATTGTACTACCTAAGGTAATAGAATGATCAAGGGATGAATATTGCCTATGAGGATAAGGTATTTTCTTATTAAATATTTCTATATTATATTAAATAATAGGTATCTTAATGAATTCAAGTGGAATACCTTTACTAGATGACCTTGTAGTAACTTTTGGCATGAGAATGTTGTTTGGACAGTGCTATGAACTCTACAAATTTAAAGATCTTTAGCTACTGATGATGATGGATCTCTTTTACTACTATATATTCTTATCCTTATCTCCAAATTTTGGCTCCTCTAGGAGAATGGGTCTCAGTGAGTATGCTAGAACTATTGTAGACCTAAATTTCTCCTTAACTAAGAAAGGGGATTCTTCAGGTTCACTTGCTCAAACTTAGTACAACATGGGACTAATCATAGGCTATGGGTCACCTAATATTGGGTCATACCTCTAAATAAGGATATATGAATCTTGGATTTATCACCTAAAATATACCTAATACTAACTCTTGCTTGGAAAAGGGAGAGAGATTGACAATAATTCATAAAAGCATGTAAAAATGAGGTGATGCACTAAATGTTTTGATCCTTATAATTACACAAGATGCACTATGAGACACATGCAAGACTGTATAAGATCACTTCATTGACTATTTGATCAATTTTAGATAAATATTTCACATAAAGGCATGGATTAGCTATCAACCTATCATGAGAGGGCAATTGTCCACTTCCACACTAATGAATAGACTACACATGCACTTAGAATTACCTATGAGAACTACCAAAACACTATATAAAGGTGATAAAAATAGATAGAGGCAAGGAAATTAGATATTCACTTGACCACATAAATTAATTCATGAGACACACTTTAAATCAGCTTTCAAAATGAAGGAATTTAGTCTTTATTTCATCAAACAAGTGTTATAGTGTAAATCTTGGTAGATTTTATTCATGCCAAAGAGAAGGATCCTCTTCAAGGCTTGAAAGCCTATATATATAGTATAATGGGGTAAGAGAGATGGGTAAGGACTACTATAATAATGGATAAGGGGTCATTATGATCAATATTTCCAATCCTTTAGCATTGATTATGTTACAAAGGATCATCATGCTAAGACTACTTACAAAAAATGGCCATAATAATTATATCAATCCCTTTCAATCTATTTTTGGTTTGCATTGATGTTAATTATATTTATAATGGTGGGATAAAATCATTATAAATATTCTTCTAACATGGATGCAATAACAACAACTTAATTGATCTATTTTGTTCTTGGCAACGTTGATTGCTCCATACTGACTCCCTATTAGTTCATCTTTGGCATGCAAGAATGGAGGAAAGTGGTTACAATAATTATACTAGATTTAACAATAAACCCATTGAAATTGATGTGTCTACATTAAGAACATCCCTTTGTAGTATTGGCTCTAGTTCAACCTTGATAAAATTAGCTTTAACTTTTAATTTTGACCATCGATTTTCATCTGAGCTTATATTGTGCCAACTAGTAGCTCTTTATTTATTCCGTAGGATCCTTCTGTCAGTACTTTAGCTCCTTGACCTCATACACATCATAGATATTTATTGGTATGAATTGATGCATATCATTGATTCATTTTATAGTTTCCATGGTTATGGAACTTTTCACTTTCCCATTTTATCTTAAGATCCATTGACCTTCTGACTCACTACTCACCATCGATCTACTTTGTATGATTACATGCTCATCATTGATCTTCCTAGCCCCATTGAACTTGTCAATCATTTTGTACCATTGGATATCTATCAGGACACCCAATATCTTTCCACTCATCAACTTCTCACTTATACTGACCTTTTGACTTGATACTCACTGTTGATCTACTTTGCATGATCAAATATGAATTGTTTGATCTTGAGACCCACTAACATCTATCAGATCGACACTCACCATTGGATCTTCACCTTAGCTCTTGAGATTTGGACACTTGTTTCTCTCATGTTAAACCTTTGGATATTTGAATTCCAATGGCTATTTTATGAGGCTTAACATTGATGTTCTCACATCTATTTCATTTTGTAAGTCTAACTTTATAGCTTTATATATTTAGATAGTAAGCTCATTATGACATGAAATTTATAGAGCATGATCTTGGAAAAAATAACTTCATTTCCATGCAATATTTTGGTCTTGGGAGGATTCTTGAGAAAACTTATTAAATTCACAAGCAAATTGAAATGTCCATTTATACATGACCATCTAGTTCTTTAGGACTTATGTAAGAACTTTCAAGGCTCAAAAAGAGTTTTTGAGACCTACAAAACCTGCTTTATGTCCATGAATGCTTGAAACACCATGAAAACTTATTGAATTTCTTCCCTTGTAACTCTAGACCTATTTCAATGCTTGCTTCCAAATATCAACAAATTACACTCTAAGCTTGCTCAAAGTGTTTCAAAAGCTTTGTAAATGTTGTGTGATCTCTTCTTGAAGTCTATATGCTCCTTGTGACATTGGATCACTCTTTAGTGAGGACATTGCTTGGCTTTTTTAGTCTAGATTAGACAAGTTTTTGTATGTAGGCCAAGTTTGGCCAACAATCTTCATATTTTCATTTTTGTTGGCATAAATTAGCACTTGACTTTGGTTCAACACTCAGATTTGGTTCATAACTTGGGTTTGAGAATATATCTTCAAAATAACTCTATTCACTAGTGTTTTTTCAATTTTCAATCCTTTGTCAATTACTTCTTCAAATATATTGGCACAATAAAGTCTAATATTGTGCATAACTTCAACATTTAGGGCTTTTTAAAAAAATACATGTTAATTATTTATCCAGTAAATTATTTAAAAAATGAATAGCTAGGGATCTCCACCTTTGTAAATATGCTAATAAGCTTTCCCCTCTTTATTTCTTGATATTACATGACTCTATTACTGTTAGCTTATGCTCTGTATTATAGGAGAAGTGGCTGACAATTTTTTTTGATAAATCATCAAAAGTTGTCACCAACCATTTTGGTACTTTAAGAAGCCACTAGAAAGGTTTCCCACCCAAACTACATGGAAAAAAGAAAAGAATATATATATTATTGTATGTTACTTCTTTACATGTGACAAATAAATCATGTAAATGTTTTATTGGGTCACCTTTCACTTTATACTAGTTCCATTTTAACATTTAAAATGGGGTAGAAAAGGTACTTGGAAAAATCTAAGATCAAATAGATAATGGAATATGTCATCAAATTTTTATCTCTTAGGAACTTCATTTCCTACTTGAAGTCTTGGTATAATTTCCTTCATTGTATTCCATTCCTAGATGTTGGGAGCATTTTATGATGAAGGGAAGGTACTTTTATGTGTTTAATGGCCTTGGTTGGTAGAATAATAATTAGGAATGGCTCCTCATTACATGGTTCTACTAGGTATATTCACCCTATAACCTGTATTCAAAGTTTGATTATGGATTTCTTGTTGGTTTAGATTGGGATTGGAATAAGTAATGTGCTATTAGTGTTGACCATTTTTTCCCCAATAGGCCAAAAAATCAGTCCCCTTCTATCCCTGTTATTCTAGACCATTTCATTTTTTAATTTTGCATGAATCTGTTCATTTTTATGGACTCTACAAAATATCTATGGACTCTACAGGTCTAAATCTATAGACTTTGCAAGTTTTTGATTTCTATGGACTCTACAGGTTAGTCTTTAACACATGGAGAATCAGTTCTAGAGAGAGTGCTAGGTTTTACAAGGCTTCTTCAGGCTCTGGTCTAAAAAAAATCACAAGAAAAGTTGGCATGGTTGAACCATTAAACCAGTTTAAGGCCTTGGTTCAATGTTTAAGTTCATCACTTCATTTTCAGGCCTTGTTTCAATGTTCAAGTCCATCAAGATTTGTTTCATTGCTTAAGTTCAATGATTCAAATAGTTATTCATCAAATTTCAATGGGCTTAGCGTGTAACATTGAACCATTGAACTAGTTCAACCACTTAGTTTAATGCTTCAGCTTGGTTCATCAGTAAAGTTCAACGTGATGGTTCAACCATTAGTTCAATCATATGGTTCAATCAAGCTTAGTTTAAATGCAGGGTCCATCACTTAGTTTAATTTAGTTGGTTTAATATGTTGGTTCAATGCACTTGGTTCACTCAATTGGTTTGATGCCTAGTTCAATCAATTCAAATGCAATTGGCAGGTTCATTGGTGTGTAGCTTTACACCATTGAACCAGTTTAACCAATTAGTTCATTCAACAGGTTTAAAGCATTGGTTCAATCAGATGGTTCAATCATTCGATTCACTCAATTGGTTCAACAAATTCAAGTTCATCAGCCTTGGTTCACTTGGCATCGATGCGCAGCGTTGAACCATTGAATTAGTTCAATAAATTAGTTCAATCATTTGGTTCAACACTTAAGTTTAATGCTTTGGTTCAAATGCTTTAGTTCAATGGATAGTTCAACAAAGAGGTTCAATAAATTAGTTCAAAGGCTTGGTTTAACGGGTATCAACACGTAGTGATTAAACTGTTGAACTAATTTTGGTTCAACGGCTTGGTTCAATGGTGTGCCCTATAGCCTGAGGGTAGTCGAAGGTCCAAAATCCCTTGCCGAGGGTAGTTCAAAGTCTAAAAGCCCTTACAAAGGATAGAGAGAGTTTTAAAGAGCTCGATAGAGAAGACAAAGAGTGGCAAATTCTTGTGGACTATTGTCTATGGGAAAAAGGCCTGAAACAAAAGCTCGTGAAGCAGAAAAGCCATAGAAAAGGACCTAATGACTTTTTGCTGAGGATGATGATGTCCTAAAAGCTATCAAATTTAATCAAGTGAACTAGCCATTGGGTGATGATCGCACGAACATCAAATTTAACACAGTGAAGTAGCTATTTATTTTAAACTGTAAAGAGTGCCAAACCATAGAAAAGCCCAAGGAATGTAGCGACCTACCAGGAAATCATCCCCAAGGGTTAAAAGAGTAAGAAGAAGATAAAAGTAGAAAAGATAAATCATTCAAGTGGTGAAGGGAAGATGAGTCATTGTCAGATGAGTGGCGTAGTTTATTTTCTATAGTTGACATTGATGAGGGGACAAACTACAGTCTATTTACAGGAAAGAGGTGTGGCCATGCTCTTGCATTAATGTTTGAATGACAAAGTCAATTTTGGTGAATGTACAGCATGGTTCCAACAAGCCTTTTTTGAAGAATGACATCAGTAATAGTGGTTTCCTCTTCCTAAGGTTCAGAACGCACATGGGCCACTTGTAAAAAAGGGTGCCAAAATCCTTCCCAAGAAGCACCAAGTTCTCTTCCTCTTTCTATAAATTGTAAGCTTCTCTTTTGGGAAGGGATCTGCTCTTAGCCTTAAGGCAAAACTCTACCCAAAAATCTCTCGGGCTTGTAAGGCAGAGCTCTACCAAAATTTTACCTTGAACTAAAACACAACATTTTTACCTCCATTCCGAGTCTTGCATCTTTAGTATGTGTCTATACATTTAATTCTATGTTAAGTCATTTTATTAATGCTTTTGCAGAATGATTTTAGCATGTCTGGTGCAATTTGTGAGTTTCCTTTTATAGGTCTATTAGAAGTGTCCCTAGAGGAGAATAGGTGAAGTGCAAGGTTGACTGTAGTGTGTCTCAAAATGCCTCTAGCAGTTATTTCCTCCCTATATCTCCACATACCCCTAACCCACTGATGCAAAAGGTTCTCTCATGTCATATGAAGTGTATAGGTGCTTCTTTTTGGTGAAAAGTGTATGTTCAGGCTGAGAGGATCACATTTTCTAGTGTATCACCTCTTTTCATTTTTTAGGCTTAGGCTTTATTTTCAGTATCTCTCTCTCTTTTCATCCCCCCCTTTTTTTATTTGTTTGTTAGCAATAGGAGAAACTAGGGCCTAAAAGATACATCAGAGGGAGCTAGCCCTCATCTAGAGACCAATTAGGGGAGTTTTATAATCTAAGAGTAGTGCTCTGGACTTTAGTTTTAATTTCAAAAGGAAAATGAACTATAAATTGTTCTTATTTTATTTGTTCCAAATAATAAAAATGTTGTTTCTTTACTTTCTCTAATTCATGTGTGATCTCATGACTAAATTTATATTTAACATGACTAAATTTATATTTTTCCTATAATTTATAGCTCATGCATGCACATTAATTTATAGCTCACCCTGTTAAAATGAACTATAAATTTAACATGACTAAATTTATATTTTTCCTATGATTTATAGCTCATGCATGCACATTACAAACTATGACTAAATTTTTAACCCAAAAATATCCAAAAATATCCCCAAAAATAAATGTGAATAGTCAAAGTAAAACATGCACATACATATAATTAAACAAAAGCATGCACATACATATAATTAAACATTTTTAAAAATTATAAGGGAAATAAAATGGCTAGGAAAGAGATCACACATGAATTAGAGAAAGTAAAGAAACAACATTTTTATTATTTGGGACAAATAAAATAAGATAAGAACAAAAACATTTTATAATTAAACTTATTATATTTTGATTTGACTGTTAAAAATTATCCTCATATCAATATTAAACTTAACTATAAAAAAATGTTCTTATTTTAATGTGCTTTCTTATATTTTTATTTATATTTATTATATTAATGATATTTCACTTAGAAAATAAAATTATAACAATTTATAGTTCATTTTCCTTTTGAAATTAAAACTAAAGTCCAGAGCACTACTCTTAGATTATAAAACATTCTTGAAGCCATTATTGTAATGAGGGAAGAATTAACCCCTCATTTGGTTGAGACTCATAAATTTTATAATTATATTAATAAGGAATATAATAAGTTTAATTTTATTATTATTTATACGACTAATAAGGATAATTTTTAACAGTCAATATTATATGTATGTGCATGTTTTTGTTTAATTACAAACTATGACTAAAATTTTTAACCCAAAAATAAATTTGTATTTAACATGACTAAATTTATATTTTTCCTATAATTTAAATTTACTAAATTTGTATTACAAACTTTGACTAAATTTTTAACCAATAAATAAATTTATATTTAACATTACTAAATTTATATTTTTCCTATAATTTATATTTTTTAAATTAAGCCATTAATTCAAAAAATGTTTGATTAATTAGTTTCATAGTTTCTCTTATATGTAATTTGGGGATAGATTTGGGTTTTAATTTATCCTAACAAATGTAACTAAAACATGTCAAAAAATAAATAGATATTAGAAGAACTATTTTATATCCTCATGTTTTTGTATCCCCAAATTACATATAAGAGAAACTATGAAACTAATTAATCAAACATTTTTTAAATTAAACAAAAACATGCACATAAATATAATTAAACTTATATAATTTGGTATAAATAGACCATTTGGTATAAATAGTTCCTATAATTAAACTTATATAATTTGGTATATTGATATGAGGATAATTTTTAACAGTCAAATCAAAATATAAGAAAACAAAGCCTAAATAGATCCAATTTTTTGATATTTCACTTAGATTTAGTATACACAAATGTAATTATTTATGTCAAATATATATTTTTCCTATAATTTATAGCTCATGCATGCACATTACAAACTATGACTAAATTTACATTTGATGATATGAGGATATAAAATAGTTCCTCTAATATCTATTTATTTTTTGACATGTTTTAGTTACATTTGTTAGGATAAATTAAAACCCAAATCTATCCCCAAATTACATATAAGAGAAACTATGAAACTAATTAATCAAACATTTTTTAAATTAAACAAAAACATGCACATAAATATAATTAAACTTATATAATTTGGTATAAATAAATATAATTAAACTTATAGCTCAAAAACAATATTATTATTAATTTAAGAAAACAAGATAATATTATTAATTTATAGCTCATGCATGCACATTACAAACTACGACAAAATTTTTAACCCAAAAATATCCCCAAAAATAAATGTGAATAGTCATAGTAAAATATGCACATACATATAATTAAACAAAAACATGCACATACATATAATTAAACATTTTTTATAATTATAAGGGAAATAAAATGGCTAGGAAAGAGATCACACATGAATTAGAGAAAGTAAAGAAACAACATTTTTATTATTTGGGACAAATAAAATAAGATAAGAACAAAAACATTTTATAATTAAACTTATTATATTTTGATTTGACTGTTAAAAATTATCCTCATATCAATATTAAACTTAACTATAAAAAAATGTTCTTATTTTAATGTGCTTTCTTATATTTTTATTTATATTTATTATATTAATGATATTTCACTTTGTTCATTTTCCTTTTGAAATTAAAACTAAAGTCCAGAGCACTACTCTTAGATTGTAAAACATTCTTGAAGCCATTATTGTAATGAGGGAAGAATTAACCCCTCATTTGGTTGAGACTCATAAATTTTATAATTATATTAATAAGGAATATAATAAGTTTAATTTTTATTATTATTTATACAACTAATAAGGATAATTTTTAACAGTCAATATTATATGTATGTGCATGTTTTTGTTTAATTACAAACTATGACAAAATTTTTAACCCAAAAATAAATTTGTATTTAACATGACTAAATTTATATTTTTCCTATAATTTAAATTTACTAAATTTATATTACAAACTATGACTAAATTTTTAACCAAAAAATAAATTTATATTTAACATTACTAAATTTATATTTTTCCTATAATTTATATTTTTTAAATTAAGCCATTAATTCAAAAAATGTTTGATTAATTAGTTTCATAGTTTCTCTTATATGTAATTTGGGGATAGATTTGGGTTTTAATTTATCCTAACAAATGTAACTAAAACATGTCAAAAATTAAATAGATATTAGAGGAACTATTTTATATCCTCATGTTTTTGTATCCCCAAATTACATATAAGAGAAACTATGAAACTAATTAATCAAACATTTTTTAAATTAAACAAAAACATGCACATAAATATAATTAAACTTATTATATAATTAAACTTATATAATTTGGTATAAATAGATCATTTGGTATAAATAGTTCCTATAATTAAACTTATATAATTTGGTATATTGATATGAGGATAATTTTTAACAATCAAATCAAAATATAAGAAAACAAAGCCTAAATAGATCCAATTTTTTGATATTTCACTTAGATTGAGTATACACAAATGTACTTATTTATGTCAAATATATATTTTTCCTATAATTTATAGCTCATGCATGCACATTACAAACTATGACTAAATTTACATTTGATGATATGAGGATATAAAATAGTTCCTCTAATATCTATTTATTTTTTGACATGTTTTAGTTACATTTGTTAGGATAAATTAAAACCCAAATCTATCCCCAAATTACATATAAGAGAAACTATGAAACTAATTAATCAAACATTTTTTAAATTAAACAAAAACATGCACATAAATATAATTAAACTTATTATATAATTAAACTTATATAATTTGGTAAAAATAAATATAATTAAACTTATAGCTCAAAAATAATATTATTATTAATTTAAGAAAACAAGATAATATTATTAATTTATAGCTCATGCATGCACATTACAAACTACGACTAAATTTTTAACCCAAAAATATCCCCAAAAATAAATGTGAATAGTCATAGTAAAACATGCACATACATATAATTAAACAAATACATGCACATACATATAATTAAACATTTTTTAAATTAAATAAAAACATGCACATACATATAATTAAACATTTTTATAATTATAAGGGAAATAAAAGGGCTAGGAAAGAGATCACACATGAATTAGAGAAAGTAAAGAAACAACATATTTATTATTTGGAACAAATAAAATAAGAACAATTTATAGTTCATTTTCCTTTTGAAATTAAAACTAAAGTCCAGAGCACTACTTTTAGATTATAAAACATTCTTGAAGCCATTATTGTAATGAGGGAAGAATTAACCCCTCATTTGGTTGAGACTCATAAATTTTATAATTATATTAATAAGGAATATAATAAATTTAATTATATTTATTTATACCAAATGATATAATAAGTTTAATTATAAAATAAGAACAATTTATATTATTATCAACATAGTATATAAGACAAGATAATAAATATAAATAAAAATATAAGAAAACAAATAAAATAAGAACAATTTTTTATAGTTAAGTTTAATATTGATATGAGGATAATTTTTAACAGTCAAATCAAAATATAAGAAAACAAAGCCTAAATAGATCCAAATTTTTGATATTTCACTTAGATTGAGTATACACAAATGTACTTATTTATGTCAAATATATATATTTCGTATAATTTATAGCTCATGCATGCACATTACAAACTATGACTAAATTTACATTTGATGATATGAG
>JARHVA010002900.1:1845000-1890000 GCA_037957365.1 Torreya grandis
TAATAAGGAGAACTTCAAGACTATTAGAGCAAATGAAGGCTATTTTTTCTATGATGTATTAACATTTATTTGATAAAAATATGGTGTAAAATTCATTTAAATATGGTGTTATCTCATTTAATGATCTCAGATGATGTTTTCCCTCGCTTTTCTCTTCGCCTTTTCTATATATCACCCATTCTTTCCCATTTATAAGGATGATCATTTTTGGGAATATCAGGGGAATATTTAGGATATTATAAGATATGATCATTTTGATAAGGATAAAACATATAAAAAAAAGTTAATAATTACCTCTTTAATTAATAAAATACTTTCTTTAACTATCTTTTGCCTTGGATCTATGTTGATTGAGTTGTGCATGATGGCATAGTGAAGAAAATCTTCCTCATCCATTATCCTCCTCTTTGACCTCCTTTAGGGTGTTTTAAAGATATTTTAGGTCTAGATTATTTCTCTTCCTAAACCTATTCCATGAAACACTTATACATTTATCTAGATTATGAGGTTGTGTGAGCTAGCATTATCTTATGTTGATTTAGTATTGGTTCAAGCTTATGGGAGTCTTCCATTTTTATTTAGTGCATCACCTGGTTAACTTTATTAAGATCCCTTTTCCCATTTATAACTACTTTACCTATGAAAAAATTAGTTTAGGTGATCCATCAAGAGAAATTTAGTCTTCTCTAAAGGTTCAATCCTATTATAGGATACCCACATCTTGGGGTTGTTCCCATATTATGAATGGGAGTGGGAAAACCTAAATATCTCCTGCACAAGGTTATAATATCACATAATAATAGTTTATGGCATGATCTATGGGACCAATATCCAAAAGAGTGGAAATATTTTTGGTGTGTCTTTCCTCTAATCATATTTTGAAAGTAAGAAAGTTAGCACCAATGGTGATTCTGAATTAAAGTTTTTGGTTATAAGTAACCCAAGTGTGTCTATTGAAGATTTTAATTAGTTTTTGCATCTATAATTGATATGAATAACTATGGTGGATACCCCTATCATTCACCTCCTTATCATTAGTTCCAATATGATCTTCATGATCCATATGAGCCTAATCAACCTTACCAAGAGTTATATCCAAGCTATGATGAGCATTATCAAGTTTCTCATGATCTTTATTATCAAGAGCATGGATCTTACCTTCTTCATAATCCATATTAGCCCTACCATGATCTCTATCATCCTTATGATGGTCATCACTAACCATGTACAAATCCTTACCAATATTATGGTGAACCATACAAATCCTATAACAACCCTCATGAATCTTGTTGTCTTCCTGATCAGCCCAATCAAGCCTCAAAACAATCCATATCAAGATTCAAATAAACCTTGTTTGGATATGAGAAATGGATGATAAGCATGGATACCCAAAATATCTATGGATAGGATATTTCTAAGTATGAAATTTAGAACATGAGATCTAATTTTCAGCAGGCTAAAGAGGTAGGTGCATCCTTCATAAGGCAAGGCCACTCAAATTTTAGTGCTAATATTTTTGGCATAAGTGGTCTAATAGTAAATATTGAAGAGAGGCTAGTAGTTTATGAGAAACCCCAGGATCATCATAATCATCATCATGTTCTCATAGAGCTACCCTTTTCCCTTCATGATTGTCAAACCAATGTTTACCATAGTCCTCAAGAGTCCATTCAGACTTTACCTAGCTTTCCTACTTGGAAGTCCATCCAAGAGAGGCCTTAGAAGTTGAACCAATATGTATTGAGGAGACTAATCTCCATATTTATTATCAGATCATACAAGAGAATTCATTTTTATTTTTATAAGGAGACATCTCAATTGGTCCATGATTTTGAGGTTAATTTAGCCAAGCAAATTGACTTTGCCAATTAACATCTATAGCATTCAATAGCAACTACAAAGGTAACATAATAGAAAACTTATTCTTTCCCACCCATAAAAAAAAAAGTGTAGAATCATTGGTTTCTAAACCTAAGGTTATGACTTCAAATTATATTTAACAATCAAGAAATAAGGAAGAACAATCAGGTATAAGCCAAGATGATAAAGAGATCACTCAGCCTCCACTCCTTTCCCCTCAAAAGCTTAGAGCCTTTCCTTCATAGAGAGACATTCAAGAAGAAAATAAATAGAGAGAGGAGGTAAAGGTAATCCAAGAAGAGTATCTCCATAAGAAAAATTAGGTATCTATGGTAACTTCTTTGGACCTTTCTCATCTTAATAAATATTTTCAAGGGTCTATTGTGCCACTCTTTGAGAAAGAGCCTCTCTTTTTCGAGGCAAATCAAGAAGATGTAGAAAAGGAAATAGAAAATGAAGGTAACTTGAGTGACCAAGAAGAAGAAACCATGATTGGGACACCTTTGGGAAAGGACAAACATGTTTCAACCTTTCATAATGATGCAAAGATGGAACAACCACAAGAGAAAGATGAGGTAGAGGTTGAGATACAAGTAGAAGAAAAAGTAATGAAGAAGAGTTTATTGATGCTAAAGAAGTAGACACTCCAATTGTACAAGTTTCAGGTGTTTCCCATGAGTTCTTTGATGAATCAAGATCTTCCATTCATCATGAATGACAAGAGCTTAAAAAATTATTAGAACACAAGTACTAATTAGTAGAAGAAGGTGAGAAATAAGCTAACTTTGAGAGTATGCTCAGTCATTAGTGTGATGTTAAAGATGAAGTAGTGTTGATTGACCAAACTAAGATATAAAAAATAAAATTGAAGCCTCATAATTGTGGTCAAGGAATTTATATGCTTACATCTGACATTCATCTTGAAGAAGCTCCAATTGAATTAAAACTTCATGAGAAAAAATATTTAGATTTGTTTGATGTCTTTCATTTAGGTTAATCTTTACTTGAATGTGGTCCATTGTAGGATGAGGAAAGTTCTTTCATCAAGAAATAAGTAGTTGTTCTCTTAGGATATGACATGTTTGAACTTTTCAAACATGGTTATCAACTTTTTTTTTCAAATTCAAACATCTCTCTACTTTTGGAAGCTGAGAATGAGCTTAAATGGCCCCAAAAAGTCACAATATGAGATCCATCTCCCTTAGAGGTTAGACTTATAGATACGTCAAAGGAGATAGATCAAGCTGGTCTAAATGTTCATGATTGATAGTTCATGAATGAATAAGAATTGAAGTTATTCCTAAAAAATCAACAAATTTGGGAGGAGTATGATTGGGTCTTAGACTTACATCTATAACTCATGCCCCTAAAATTAGTAGTAGAGGAACTAGTTACTTCCCCAAGAAGACATGCACATCTAATTACTCTTAGTTATAGAGAGAGCTATCAATAAACAATAATCATGCTTGAAAGTTATAAGGTGAACCAAATAGCTTTCCATTTGACCCTAGAGGGAATCTTGTCACTTTAGGTTAGTTGTTTAAGGTTTTATTCATTTTAATAAGTGATTATCATAAGTAGTAATATGCTTCCTGTTTGTCTCATTTTCCTTGTTTCCTTAGGTTACTTTTCCTTGATTTATTTAGGTTAGTTTCCTTTCCTATTGTGTGTTTCCTTTTATAAATTTCCTTAGGAACTTTGTTTTGTTTTATTTTGGTCCTTATTACGTCAAGAGAGGGTTTATAAGAAATGGATAGTGTTACTCAACTAATATCAAATTAATGACTCCATACCCAATAGATCAGACAAGGCAACTAGTTTGGTTTCTTAAGAATAACATGCATGTTTCCCTATGAGTCACCAAATATGTTGGCCAATTTTAGCCACATACAAAGCTTCTACTTAGGTATATTAGCTGAACAGATTTTTTGATTGACCAAATGATCAAATGACTTAAGAAAATGAAGAAGATGGACCAGACCATCATCAAATGTCATATAAAAATAGATAGGTTAGTTTAGTTATACACTTCATAAGTTAACTTAGGAGGTTGACCAGAGCCAAATGAGTGCATGGATTGAATTTATTATGCTTAAATCATGCTTTACAAATTTCATAACTTGATGATCTTGATATCTCAATATATTAGTGTTCAAATATGGACTAGCAGAGTGGGACATACATAAAGATGCCAAATCAAATTTTTGGAAAATAGTCATTTGAATTCAAATGTTCCAAATATGAATGCATAGCTGATAGATGTCGAGATCATGGAAGCTAAGATAGTACCTAAAGGTAAGTGGAAATCTAATGAGTTAGTGGGTCCCAAAGATCTAATGGTGTGCATTTGATCATATATTCATAGATTAATGATGATCTTGCAGTTAAAAGGTTAGCATATCTTAAGATTAAATGCATGGCTAACAAGTGTCAAGATCTTGGGTGCTCAAATGAATATCTAATATTGTGCATCAACAAAAAAGGTCAGTGGACCTAAATAGATCAATAGAGTGCATAAAATCATATAAAATTAAATCAATGATGAGTGAAAAGTTAACAAGTCAGTGAATCTTAAAGACAAATGCATAGTTTCCAAGTGTTATGATTCTAGTAACTATTAGGTAAATCAATGGTATGCATTCAAACCATAAAAAAGAATATTGAAGGTGTGAATAAGGTCAAAAGGGTAATCAAGCTTAGGATAAATGTGAGGCTACCACATGGTGCAAGTGTAAAAGTAGATAAACTAATAGTATGATCCTGAGGATAAATGTGGAGTTGATAATTAGCACAATATGAGAATTCCAAATCAATATTGATGTCTAAGATTAAAAGTTAAGCCCAAGATATTTACAATGGAGGTTGATGAGGTGGTTTTCAACCTAGACCCAAGTAGATAGATGCATAGAGCTAAGTTTGAGTATGATCCAAGTTGAACTAGAGTGGATATTTTAGGATAAAATGTCACCTTTAAATCTTAGAGAGGTTAATATGTCTTTTAGGGCCTAATATAGAGATCAAATATGAAATAGAAATTATTGAAATAAGACTATATAGCCTAAAGGTTTTCATCGATATTATAATTATATGAAAACCAATAAATGGGATTGGTTTTCATCTACAGTAAACCTATGATCATGTTTGAAATAGGGGTAAATTTATGATTAATTAAAGGAGTGTCTTAACTTTTGATATAATCATATCCTCGATAAATAGGTACTTTCAATCACTTAAAAAGAGATATAGTCATGGCTTTGTTAGATTTGTAGATATGAAGATTTTGTGTTCATAAATAGGTCAAGTGGGAAATGGTGTAGAAGATCAAATCAAAGGGATTTAGGGATTGGAGAGTATATTAGAGAATTTAATTCTTATCATATCCTTTAAATATATTACTTTCTTGGTAAGATCATTACCCATCATCTTCAAAATAGATTCTTGTCTTCTAGTGTATTTCTCAACCTTTGAGGAGAGATTGAAGACTATTGGAGCAAATGAAGGCTATTATGTCTATAATGTATAAACCTTGATTTGATAAAAATATGGTGGAAAATTCATTGAAAGATGGTGGAAACTCATTTAATTATCTTATATGGCATGTTCACTCTCTTCTCTTTTCCCCTTTTCTATATATCACCCATTATTTCCCATTTGTAAAGATGCTCAGTTTTGGGAGTATCAAGGGACTCTTTGATATATTACAAAATATGCTTAATTTGATAAGGCTAAACCTTGTCAAAAAAATTTATGAACTACCTCTTGAAGCAATACAAGACTTTCTGTACCTATCTCTTACCTTGGATCTATGTTGAGTGAGTTGTGCATGATGGCATAATGAAGGAGAATATTCCTCATCCATTGTCCTCCTTTATAACCTCCTTTAGGGTGATTTAAATCTATTTCAAGTATTTATTAGTTTTTTTCCTAAACCTAATCCATGAAACACTTATGCACTAAGATAGATTTTTAGGTTGTGTAGCTAGCATTATCTTTTGTTGATCTATTGTGGGTTCAAACTTATGGGAGTCTTCCATTTTTATTTGGTACACCACCTAGTTAAATTTTATAGGACTCATTTACCCTTTTTAACCTTTTTACATATGACAAAATTAGTTTAGGTAATCCATCAAGAGGAGGCCAACCTTCTTCAAAAGTTTAACCCTATTATAGGACACCCATAACTTGGAGTTGTTCCCATATTATGACTAGGAGTGGGGGAGCCTGAATAACTGGGGGAACCTAAATAACTCCTCCACAAGGGTGTAATATCACATCATATAGTAATAATTATAATTATACCATATCCTATATACCAATCCAATGTTAATCCTAGTTTGAAGGAGATTTAAGTAGTCTACTTCAATAAGGTACAATTTAGGTTGCTAACAGTTCTAGCACGCTTAGTGGGATTGTTTATTAAAATATGATTTAGACAATACATAGTCATATTCAATTATATTATATTAACAAGATTCAAAGGTGTCAAAGGCATATTTACATATATTTCATGCCAAGAGTGGTTACAACATCTTCTTCAGAAGGGAAAGAGACTAAATTCACTGAATTATCTTTTCATTCAACTAATAAAAAGAAATATTCTTAGTATAATCCAAATCCTACACATCCTATTTCTCCTATTATTACCCACAAATTCCATTTTATCCAAATAAATATTTTCTAACCAACTAATGTCATAAATCTAATACCTTAAATGGCTATTCTCAAGAGACAAGATTTTTTGCATTGTATTGGTGATAGCCGCTTGAATCTCAATCATTTTGATGAGATTCCTACTTATAAATTAAATATCCTTCCTTATTTCATAGGATAAAATATATTTACTCCTATTAAGTATATTGAAAATATATCCAATTTTTGTTTAGTATATAATGTAACTCAGGATAATGTGGCTATGAGACTACTGGCAATTTCCTTTAAAGGTAAGGCACTTCAATGGTATAAATGTTTGACACCTACATCTATTAACACTTAGGATGTGTTTGGATAACTCTTGTTTAAGAATTTTTAGGTATGAGTGATCATATTTCCTTGGTGGATCAACTTACTACAATCAAGAGAAGCCCACATGAGTTCATGGTATAATTCAACTAAAGGTTCATAAAATCTAGAATAGGATCCTTGTAGTTATCAAACCCACCACTAGATATGCATTATTGTATTAATTGAAATATCTCAATTTATATGTGGTAGTTATGATACAATCTATGGGAGGAAGCACCTTATTAGAGGCTTATGAATTAGCCATAAAGGTTGAGAATTGCCTAATCCAAGGAGGTAAACTATCTCTTAGATCATCGATGCCTTTATTTGCATAGATTCATCCTCTTGTGCCTACCATTAATACATTATAAAATTTATATAATCTTGATAAAATAGATGGTAACTAGGTAAATAGATTGGGTAAGATAGAGAGTGCACTTAAGGCTCATAATAATAAGTTAGTGGAATTGGAAAGGCAATAAGTTTCACCTTATAGGCCTTACCAAGCTCTTAACCAATCTTATCAGTATAATATGCCTCCTTATCAACCTAAGTAGAAAGGTCAAGGGTAGAATACATAATAAATAGCATACAATGCTTACAATCCCAATGCTACTATTAATTATGGATTATTGCTTCCAACTCTGACAAATTATGATCAAGAAGGCCAATGGACTAATCAATGTGAGAAATCAAACAATATGGAAATGGTTCCATCTCATGAGGGGAGTCAAAAATATTTTATGCAACAAGGTTTAGTCCTTCCACCACATGATAATTAGCCACCTTCACAACATAAGGAAGCTTCTATACCACATGGATACATTTATTCTTTCACTCAAGATGAAGTACCAAGTCAGCAAGGAGTAGGTAGTCACAAAACACCTTTTGAAACTAACTTATATAATTTAAAAGAAGGTGAATATCCCTTTGATCATATGGTAGTAAATCAAGGTCAAGACACATCTAATGTGTAAAACTTAGTTGAATCTCATATAAGGTACAAAATAATGGTAATTGGTGATGGTTTAGGTCTTGAAAAGGTAGATCCTATACCTTCTCAAACACCTCAAAATACACCACTCGATATGCACCTCAAAATTCACCATCAAATAAACATGTATAAGATGGTAATGGGTAAAATCAAAAATATCCTTTCATACCCAAATTTATATAACATTTAGGTATAACTTCTACTTCTAAGTTACAGCCCAAGATAGCCACTTATCATCTTAGCATTATTGATTAGATGAATAATTCTCCTATCTCTATTTATATGTGGGACACATTTATTATTGTAGGACAAAAGGACCTCCTTCAAGAAGAGCTATCCAAGCTTCATGTTTTAGACAAAGAACCATAACTAAATTATAGTCAACCTCTTGAGCCTCAATCTCCAAAGGTGATTAATCCACTTCCATTTTATCTTTTAGTTGCCATAGGTGATTTCCTTATTCATAATTACATGATTGATAGTGGGGTCAATACCTCTATCATGCCTAAATCCATAATTGATAAATTGGAACTTCAATATGAGCCTCATGAGAAGGGATTTTTACAATTAGATGGGTCTCCTACTTAAACCATGGGTGTTCTTAGGGACATTATGGTCATTTTATCTACTCGTCTTAATTTTACTCTCTCTCAAGATGTGGTATTAGTTGATCTTCCTCCCTACTTTGATTTATGCTTGTCCATAGATTTCACTACCAAAATAGGGGATATCTTTCTTTTGATTGGTACTACATGGTTTTTAGAACCAAGTATGGGACAAAGGTTACCATAAGGTCTGAACCTATATCTATATTCCATTTGGAACCTTATATGCCTAACTTGTAAATGTCAATTAAACCATCTTAGAGGAGGATGAGTACTTCAATGATCAAGAACCTTCTAAATCACTTGAAGGTATACCAAATTTACTCCTTGATGAGTGAGAAGCTTATAATCATGGTTATGATCCTTATAAAATCATTAAATAATTAGGTTTGGGTGTCTATTTCATGCATGAAGAAGGTGACATAATGCCTAGTCTCACTAGCACAACATAGGATCATGAAGGAGTTTGGAATTTTTTTTTCAATGAATCCATATAAAATAATGGGAGTGGTTCAGGTGTTATGCTTGTTTATCCTCTTAATCAAATTTATTATTATTTTTTAATATTTAAATTCATTTTAACCTTTAATACTTAAAAATATGAGGCTCTTATTCATGGTCTATAGTGTGCAAGGAAGAGGGGTATTAAGCTTTTAAAGGTTAAAGGTGATAGTGAATTGGTAATGTAATAAGTAAGATGTATAAGTCTAGCCAATAATCCACTAATAGAGGCCTATAAACATAGGGTTTAGGAATTTATGGAGGACTTCTAGGTATTTGATATTTACTTCATTCTTAGAGGAGCCAATTAGTATGCAGATAAATTAGTTTCCATTGGGGCACATTATGATATAGTTTTTGAGCTCAAGGACACTAAATATTATTCAAAAATTAAGGTTGTATGAAATCCCTAAATTACCAATAATGAGGTAAGTTGTAAATTATTTCATAGTGATAAATAGATTGCCTATTTCCTATAACATGAGGTAGAATTATTCCCAAAAAACCTTGATAAGTTACAACATCAACATGAGGACTAGATTGTCCAATTGAGATCAAATAGTTTACCTAAGTTCTTGTAAAATTTGGATATCATATTTAATTAGTATTATTATCTAAGAAAATATAAGGTAAGCATATCTACAAGAAATCAACATTATGAACAAATTGCCATAGTTGAAGGTAAGATACTCAAAATAGGTAAAGTGAATACTAAGGAAGAGAGAGAAGCTTTCATAGCATTGTGCAAAGAGTTTATGGATGTGTTTTCATGGGAATATCATTATTTTAATGGTTTTTATCCTAGGTTGGCACAACATACTATATATCTAGAAAAACATACCAAACATGTGAGATAGAAATAAAGACCAATCAACCACAAGGTTGAGATCCTTATGAGGAAGGAACTAACAAATATTATTGAATCCAATATAATATTTCCCATCAAAAAAAATTCATGGTCTGAAATTTTTTTACCTATGAGTAAAAATAATGGGGAGATTAGGTTGTGTATAGATTTTAGAGATCTCAACTAGGGGTCATTGAGAGATCACTACCCTCTTCCCTCCATTGATCATATTTTGTAAAGAGTTTTAGGTTCACAAAGGTTTTCTCTACTTGATGGATACTTAGGGTATAATTATATATTGGAAAATTAGAAATATCAATACAAAATTTCCTTCACAAATAAGTGGGGTACCTATGCATATAAGAAAATTCTTTTTGGAATCTCCAATGCTAGGGATACTTTCCAAAAGGAAATGGATCTAGCTTTTCAAGGGCTCATAAGTGAAATGGTACTTGTTTATCTTTATTATATTACTATGTTTTATAAATATCCTAAGGTTCATTTGACACATTTGAGATTGGAGTTGATAGGTCTAGACAATTTTGGGTCTCTTTGAACCAAAAAAAATGTATTTTTACAATAGATGAAGGAATGATTATTAGACATGTTGTATCCAAGGCTATAATTTCTATTAATCCTAAGATAATAGAGGAAATCCTTGGTTTTTATTTACCCAAACACAATAAGGGATTACAAAGATTCTTGGGAAAGATCAATTTCATTAGGAGGTTCGTACCTGAATTTGCATAATTGGTGAGGCCACTAATTCATATGCTCAATAAACATCAAGAGTTCTCATGGAGTAAATAAGATAAAATAATTTTTGAGTCCATTAAATAGGACATTAGTAAGTATCCTACTTTTCTCAACCCTAATTTTATGAAATATTTATTCATGTATGCCTTCTTCATGTGTAACACAATTTTTGCCATGTTCATGCAACAAAATAGTGAAGAATTAGAGTATCCTATTTCTTTTTTTAGTCAAGCATTAGAAGTATATGAGGAGAATTATATATTTTTTATAATCATGTCCTTGATATCATAAGAGTATTAAATAAATTCAGACATATGGTCTCTAATAATAAGATCATTTTTATGGTAGCTCATCCTAATGTGAAGGATTTTATCCTTAACAAAGACCTAAGTAAAAAGAGGGTTGGTTGGGTGAAAAAATGCATGGAATATGACATTTAATTAAAGGTTACAAATCTGGTCAGAGTTAGGGGAATTTTTTTATCACCTTCTAGAAGATGTTAAAAAGGAAAAATAAGTGATTTTGATAGTCTAAGACACTCAACAGGCAGCTGCAACTATCTCTCTTTCCAACTAAACATAGGACATAACAATATTCCTCTAAGTAGGAGAGTTTCCTATAGTCTTATATGACACAAATAAGATAAATTTAAAGCTTAAATTTATCCCTTACATCTTGGTTGATGGATTACTCTTAAAAAAGGACATTGGAGGTTTGTTTCTAAGATGTGTATAAACTAGCCAAGTAGACAAATTATTAGAGAAATTTCATGATGGGCCTTTAAGAGGCCACTCTTTAGACAATACTATATCATAAATTATCATAATAGATGGTTAATTTTTGCCTTATTTCTTCAAATACTCACATATATGGGTTAGAATATGTTCTAAGTATGTAATGTTTACCATCAAATAGAGACTAGTTGCCATGCCTTTAAAACCTATTCAAGTTGAGAAGCCCTTCATGAAATAGGGCTTAGACTAATTAGAATGATTCATCCTCCATCAAGTGCTAGACATAAGTGGTTTTTTATATCCCTTGATTACTTTACCATGTCGGTGGAGGAATTTTCACTCAAAAAAGCAAATGGAAACTCAATTTTAGAGTTTAATGACAGCATAATGACTCATTTTGGGGTCCCTTAAACCATCATATCAAACAATGCTTTGGATTTAAGTAGTGAAAAGGTATGTGAATGGGTTATTTATCATGGTATTTATCTCAAAACTTCATCAAATTATTATCCTCAGTGTAAAGGACTAGCAGAGTCCACCAATAAGAATTTGATTATGATCATCAAGAGAATAATGGAAAACAATCAAAGAGGATGGGATACCAAGTTGAATAATACCTTGTGGGAAAATAGAATCACTCCAAATAAATCCATTTGTCACTCTCCTTACTTCCTACTTTATAGTAGAGAATCAAGGATGCCCATTTCATTATAACTTCCAACCTCGGAGCTTACACATCAGTTGGAGCTTATAGAGAATTATGCAATGGAGGTATGAATGAATGAGTTGAGAGAGTTAGAGGAAATAAGATAAAATGGTATTCATACTATGTGGTCCAACTAAAAACAATTAAAAATATACTTTGACAAGAGATCTTCATAAAAGACCTTTCAGCAAGGTGATATTGTGCTCAAGTCGGATGAATACCATACTAAACTAGGTAAACATTCTAAATTTAAGTATTTAGAGAGGTCTATATGTTATTACTAGTTTCAAGGAAAGTAATTATTTATAATTGTCCAATTTTAGTGGTGAGGAGATACCTATTATTGTCAATGGGATGTTCCTCAAGTATTGTTATTAGGAGAGTTATCTTTTTGTACATAGTTGTAGTTTCATTCCTCGAGTGTTGATGCACATACTTGTTAGTTATTATTTTGTTTCAATTGTCATTTGTTATTTCATATTTTGTGTCTTTTTTGTTCATTTTGGGTCAATTATACAAGTTTTTATAGTTTTTTAGTGTAGTCTAAATTTTAATATAGTAAGGAGATTCTAAATTTTCTTGACTAACAAGCTGATTAATCACTATGAGTTGCCAAAAATCTTGGCAATTTAGCCTGTCAAGGCCAAATGAAAACCCCTACAAATAAAAACTTTCCATGTCTATAATAATGTTCATTAACTTTTAAGTGAATGGAGTGTGTCTTATTTTCATGTTAATGGTTTCAAGTGTCATTATAATTTTTTGACAAGTTTTTCAAGTAGTCTTATGATCTAAAGTGCCTAAATGAAGATGGTGAATAGCACATTTGATGACTTATCATGATACTCTATATCATATTTGTTATATGAAATGTATGAATAGAACATTTGATGACTAATAATGTTCATTAACTTTCAAGTGAATGGAGTGTGTCTTAGTGTCATGTCAGTGGTTTCAAGTGTCATTATAATGTTTTGACAAGTTTCTCAAGTGGTCTTATGATCTAAAGTGCCTAAATGAAGATGGTGAATAGTAAATTTTATGATTTATCATGATAATCTATATCATATTTTTTATATGTAAGGTATGAAAAACACTATATTATTTCAAGAGTGATAAAAATGCCTAGAAGTCTATTTGAAACCTTTTAAGAGGATATAATATGCTCTTTTTGACATTCAGTGGTAAATCTCCTTTGTGAAGCTATGTAAACATTATCTAAAGGGAGAATTTTGGATTTAAAATGGAAACACAAAATATTAAAATGCCATTAAAGTATCCATAATTCCTTTAAACACATTCATCTTCATTTCATTACTTAATTTATAAGTCTTATGCTTTGAAACTATCCCTTTATGCAACTCTAAGCATATTTTTTATCTCTAAAATCTCTCACATGTGAAATTTGGACTCATTTTTATCTCAAAATACTTTTTAATCATATAAATATTCCAAAAGACTCATAATCTTCCTTATTTGGTCTTAAATTGGTAGTTCTAAACTTGCAGTGTTAAGAAAATGCAAAAAAAGGCTATTTTATGTGTTTTCATGTAGGAGTACAGCTTTGTAGAGAATTTTCTATATAAAAAGATCATGAGATTGAAGAGTGTTTCTAACAGGTGTTTCATAAAACAATAAAGTTATAAATATATCATACAATATTAAAACCAATTACCAAACACCACCTAGTTTCTTTGTAAAGAGAGATCCATTCTAGTTTCTAGATGGTACGACCATGAGAGAGAAAATCAAGATATTGAAATTTTAGGTAGAAGAAGGGGTCTAAGAGAGATTAAATATTTTTTAATTAATTCTCAATTTGGTTCTCTCCCATTCGTGAACCATCCTTAACAATCTAAGGCACTCATTATGCCTTCTTCATTCAAACAAACAATTAGTTTTCTTAGTTTTTCCCTCTTCTAAGCATCATGATTATAAAATAGAAGTTTTTAGAGCTTATTAGGAGTATGAGACACATTACCATGATATTATTCATATTATTTCCACATGTTTGAGGGTAAATTTATCTCAAGAAGACATATACTACTAATTTGTAGTCTACAAAAAAATAAAGAGAGATTGTAGGGTTCATGAGAGAGATAGAATATTAAGATTTATTGGAATTTTGTTTACATGGTTTCATTCACGTCAATATGTACTTCACTAAAATTACTTAATTTCCCTCAAAATACTATGGACTCAATCACCATATCTCATCCTCAAACCTCTTCTTAGTTAAATTTTAACAAATATTAAGGAATGTTGGTACTCCTTAAGGTATTTGGTGATTCCAAGGTTTCCATTTTTAGTAGTGTATGCTTTTCAAAAAACTCCAAAATAGTATATTTGGTTTGGAATATGTATATTATTCTCTCATGTTCTTCATTATATCCTTGATAGTCGAGTAATATTATTTTCACCTCTATCATGTTTCATCCTTTTCTATAGTATGTACACTACCTTTCATCATTGTTATAAGTTTTCCACTCCATCTCCATTCTCATTTCCATGTTCATTGTCATCATACCAATTTACATCAAATTTCATCTCATTAATACACTACCAAATAATATTAAATATTTTATAAACTATTATGGTAATAAGGGTATGATTATGCAGTCATATACACTACTAACAAAGCTTAAAGATCATCTACAACCAAAGTCATGGAACATATATAATATCCTATTGAGAAAATAAAGGAATGTCTATGAATTGAGGTATATTAAGCAATGTTTTCACTCTTATTAAATTTTAATAAAATCATAGGAATGATGGTAAACTCCTCAATATATCCCAGCATACAATCTTACACACAGTTTGCACAAACAACATAGTGATCATCCACCTACAACTATGCTAAGAAAAGGTACAATCAAAGATGCAAACTTGGATCAAATAGAGTATGTGAGTGGAAAATTTAAACTAAATTATAATTTAAATCAAGGGTAAGAGTGTTAGAGTAACCTTTGAGGTTTTTTGGTATCAATTTCAATACCTAAAACTATGCAAAGTCCATACAAGGATCATGTTTTCACACACAGTCAAGTCTATGATGAAGAAGGGTCTATGTTCTAAAGGTGGAGTAATGAATATGGAGGTGATAGTGTGATAAAGTGATGAAAATGAAACTTATATCAAATTAAAAAAATAATTATGGATCAAACTCATATGAGGTCATATTTTCACAAGAATATCCACCTAAAATAGTTTTTGAAGGCTCTTGAAGTATGCCAATACCAGATCAAATCAAGACTGAGAGGAAGGTATTCTCATGCCTTTAATTTAAATGAAGTTTATACCTAGGTTTTAAATTCAATTTGAATCATTTGTATAATTTTATCAATCCATGAGGTTTGAATATAGAATTGTATATCCATTTACCTCATGAAATAACATCTATAGCCTTCTCAAGACAAATCTATCTCCAAGATTGTCAAGAAGATGGGAGCAAAGTGGTATAATTGAAAAGTATCATGATAAAATGGTAGTTTAAAAATATAATTAAATGATGAATAATTCAAGCTATAGATAATATTTCCCCAACCAATATTCACTTCAAGGTCATATTTGAGATGTCCACACATAGCCATACTAGGGTCAATTGTATTGATATATCCATATACCCTAAAGGTGAAATTCAAGATACATTTCAATTAAGGAGGAAACATATGAAGTAAATTATGTATTAAAATCAAAAATTTATGTATTTATACCTTCACCAGGAACATATGACATCTAATTCCAAGTCATGAAAGTATAGTACACAACCTTGTATACAAAATTGAGACTCTGAGAACTTAAAAATAGCCTTATAGAGCAAATGTACTAAATAAATAGGTGAGATGAAATTTAAAAATATATTTGGAGGTTTTAAAATTTATAAATGGTAATTTAAATGATAAAACCAATTCTAATTCCCCAATTATCACCTATAGCAATGTTGACAGAGTCAGTTTCAAGAAGGAAGTGAGGAGATATAGTATTGTAATCAGTTGTATGGGGTTGTGAAGAGTCTTGGTAAGACAATAATAATTTTTTAATTTTATAATAACATAATAAAATCCTCATTATCACCTTCACAAGGTAAACATAAGAGTGACAAATAAATTTT
Source organism: Torreya grandis (assembly GCA_037957365.1). Taxonomy (NCBI): domain Eukaryota; kingdom Viridiplantae; phylum Streptophyta; class Pinopsida; order Cupressales; family Taxaceae; genus Torreya; species Torreya grandis. The sequence continues at coordinate 1,861,119 of JARHVA010002900.1, forward strand.
AGTCACATACCTTTTGAGAAACACAGGTAGCCTAAGCTAATCTTGGAAGATTTGAGTGTTGTGGCATCTATAGGCATGATCTATGTCTAAAAATTGGTATAAATGATATTAATTAATTTTTTAATATTTATAATCTATCATAATGGTCATATAATTAGTGTAAGTATCCATTTTTTTGTCATAGTCCTATTTTTGTTTATTGATTGTCAATAATGGAGCTAAGAAGACTCTTTGGAAAGATAAAGGATCATACAAGGGGTTTCAACCTCATGTAAGGTATTTTGAAGTATATTAGGGTTATTTTTACTCTTTAAAAACTTGGTGAGAGTGATAATATTTAATATTTCATGTAAATATGCCTTGAGGGCTAGTACAAGCAAACATGGTTTAAACCCTTATAAAACCCTACCACCATGTTGAACTAATTAAAGAGTTTTTTTGTCACATTTATGATCATTAGAATGAGGTGGAGTATAATTTAAAACCATAAATGAGGTATTTTAATGGATGGAGTATATCAAACTTATCTTAAACCTTCCTTTCTACTTGCACAATATAAGATAGTCATAAAGCACCACTTCACGACATACACATCTTCATGGATATTTTATATGGGATCTCATGTTTGTCCTAGTTGTTGAATGGGAAAATTTAATTAAAATATATGGTAATAGGTTTTCCATTAGGAATTTGTATTCTATGAACTATTGATAAGAAGTTGTAGACCCCTAAAACCCTTGACAATCCCTAAGAAACACCTGATGGAATAAATATGTCTATATGTGAATTCTAATGAAGTGTTTGATTCATGAAATTATTTTTTGAGTCCTATTATCTCTCTTAATAATCTCCATATCCTATTGGTTGTCATGTACATGAACCTTGTTGTATGGGCTCTGTCTTAGAAGGCTACTTTGATCTTGTAGTCAAGAAAATGAAAGATGGTTGCTTATAAAATGAATTTTACATGGGATATGGGGTCTTATTAATTCATAAATAACCTTACAAAAACCATCTATATCAATATTTATTATCATTTCCATATGTAGATATGTTTGGTTGTTCAAATAAGAGGATGTATACATACAAGTAAAAGAAGAATGGCTTGATAAAGCTAATACCATGACTCCAAAGGACCTATTATATGTTATCCATGTTATATATAGTGATAAATATCCCTATAACTCACAATATGATTATAATATTGAAGAACCATACATATATATAGGCTTAGTTATTAGCTTCACTAGACAATGCCATCATAAGGGGAAACAAAAAGTAAAATAAGGTCATGAGGGAACTTAAAAACATTATGAAAATCATCATAAGGTTTTAAGAGAGGTGTATTCCAAATTTTATTGAAAGTGGAGGTGGAAAGATAGGTCATCTCCTAAATTTGAGTCATAAGAGAGGTGGTAGGACTGGTCATTTAGGCCTTAAAACACTAAACATGCTTAAAAAACCTATTTTCTACTCAAATAGGTGACTTCACATGCTCACAATGGTAAAAATATTTTTCATGGAAGAATAAGGACTTTGGGATAGGTATAGGGCCTAATATACTATTTTTTTACATTGGTTTAGACTTTTAATTCCCAAACTTTATGAATCATAATTAAGAACCCTAAGTACTCTAAAATCCTTACAAAACCCTACTACTGACCTGATGGAAAATAATTGAATAAGAATCCATCCAATATATTGAGATGAATTTATTACCACTTTGATCATCTATTACACTCTAAGATATTTATGTGCATGGCATTTTTTTATATGGATGGTGTATGGACCTATCAAAAAATAGGATTTTAAGAGGAAAAATTGCATAAAGAGAGATACAAGGTATTTTAAAAAATTTAAAATATTTGGATAGTAAATATTGAAACTTTTTATACATATTAAATTCATCTAATTATCAAAACCATGCATGTAAGTGACTCTATGAGTTCATTCAAAATAACTTGTCTGTAGGAGTGAAGGACAAGGCAACCTAGTCATCTAGTTTTGAAAATTTCTAGGTGTTTATTCTCAAGAGGTAATATTTCATGATGTGAGACATTGATTCATGTTTTAAAATCACTATATTTATAGTTTATAAATTTTTCATGTAGGCTTTCATATCCATTAAATACAAATGGTTAGGCTACTAGGCCTAATTGGCCTAGTAGATGTACTTCATAAATCAAATGAAGTTAAAAATGGCATATAATACTATAGAGAATATTAAATTAAGTGATAATCAAGGTATAATTTATCCTTATGCCACATAACTAACCCTTAAGTGTCAATTCCATGCACAACTAGTTTTCAACAACTAATCACATGCATAACTCAACTTGAGTGTTAATATATGAGTTAACTCACCCTTAAGTGGAAAGGTACATTAGTTAAATAGAAAAGATAAGGAATTAAATTATTAAATATGATTTTTAATTAGTTAACCACATATTCAACTACCTCTTTTCAATGTATAGGATCATGTAAGAGCATCAATCAAGAAGAGACTTCTTGTGGACTGTTTATAGTTGTTTGCAGCTAAAATAATACTTGAGTTGTATTGAAATTTATGTTCTTGTCTTTTGATATACACAATGTTTTTATTTATAAACTATATATATATATACATATATACATATATATATATATACATATATACATATATATATACATATATACATATATATATATATATATACATATATATATATGTATATATACATATATATATGTATATATATATATATATGTATATATATATGTATATATACATATATATATATATATATATATATATATATTTAAGGCCTTATGTCTTATTTTTGGATCCCTCAAGCTAGTATACAAAAACTACGTTGAAATTGTAATTTGCACCTTGAGTAAATGAGAAAAAATTATTACAAACTTCTTTGTGGTTGTTAGTGTGATTCTTGATTGTTGATATGAATGTAAGTTTGATATTAATATCATTTTTTAGGTCCTCTCATTTACCTATTTCTATTTTTTCATCCTCTATAGGTCACCTAAAGTGTTAAAGTATAGAAATTATGTTGAAGAGTGTTAGTATGCAATGTCTCTATAGACATTCATTCCCCTACCTTCAAGTTATAAATTTTATATCAAACCTTCATTTGAAACACTCATGTTTATGATTTTATTAATAAATTATTGTTGAAAATATATTCCCTTTTAATTTATAGGTGTGTTAAAATAATAAGGTTCATATATTATCATTCAAGAATAGGTACATCACCATCACTAGTATAGGCTTTCAATTTCAATTATTATTCTAACTCTTTTCACCTCAAAAAAATTAGGAAAAGAATTAAATTTAGATATATTAGTGGATCTATCCTCATAATCTATAGGTTTGGTATAAGTACATGTAACCCATAGCCTATAGATAAATCCAATATTAGTCCAAGTTTGAAGGAGATCTGAGAAATCTACTTCATTAGGGTGTAACTTGGGTTGGTAACAATTTGTATGAAGCAAAATTCAATGTGTGGTCTACATTCAAGCCTACTTAACATAGGTAATATCATGTAGACCTATCTTTCTTTTACTATAGTACTTTTACTTTGATATATTACTAGAATAAAAAGGGGGTAGATGTAGTCACATAAATTAATATTTATTGTTAAAATTGCACTTGTGACCATCCTCCTACATGCACTTAGCTCATACCCAATTCCACATATATAAGTTTTTTTTTCCTATACTTATATGTATATTGCCCTCACCCTTGATAAAAATTGATAAATGATGTCCCTATTATTCATTTCAAGTATCCTAAACTCATTATTAGATTAATCCAAGGTCGAGTTTAGTTGTCTTTGATCCTTAGACAAGTTTAATGCTTCAAGACTATCCTACTCATCAGTACTATTTGATTTCATTTGCCACATTATCCCACAAAAAAAATCTAATTTATCAAATTCAAATTCATAAAAAGGGTCTTCACACATGTTTCACAATTCTAATTTAAGGAATTTCCAAAAAAATCACTATAAATCTACATTTTAAAACCATTTTTTCACTAGAGGATAATATGATGTAAAATCAATAGAATATATAATTCAAAATTGAGATAAAATCATCTATTCTTCCCAATTATATGTCCACATAACCCTATTATCCTTAAATTGAGTATGCATACATCTCAAAGGTGACAATTCATTTTTAAATCACTTAAATACACCATGATTGCACCAACATTTGATATTGCACCAATATTTCACACACACCACCATATTATGGGAGAAAACATTGAGTTTTACCACTCTTAAGAGTATTGGTATGTTGGTATTTCTCAACATAGGGTGTTGAGGTCAAGCACAACTTTAGACACTAACCTATTTTCTCAATTTTATTTAATTTATTGATCATTGCCTATTGAGCTAGGGTTCCAAGTGAATAATAAGGTACATAATGGTTTATACATTAAATCAATAGACTCACAATACATACACAAGACTCATAGATAAAGGAACATATACCCAGTTTTACATAGAGGGAATAAACCCTACCAAATTTTAGCACTCCCTACAAATGATAATATAGGATGGCCTTATATAATTAGTATGGTCTTGTCCCAGGCATGCAAAGCTTTGTTTATGACTTAGAGTCATCTCACATAGTCACATAGTCATTTATATAGTCATAGACACTTTATTACATACTTAAGTATGACTAAGTCATTTATTTCTTCGTTATTTCCCCTTTTAGAATGTTTTCCATATATAGTAAGTCCAAATCAAAAATTATTGATCTATGCTTATTTTATATGTTCTTGTTTTATGTATTAGTTTGTCATAATTAAGATCAAGGTATTTTTTAATCCCTTATTTTTGATTAAAAAATCATGAAGTATTTTAATTCTTAGTTACAACTAGATTTTTAACTTCTAATTTAAAGACATTTTCTATTGATAAGGCATTTTATAGTAATTTATTAATAATGTAAGAAGTTATTTATTATTTTATTGTATATGCGAACAACTGAAAATTACATTGTAACTCATTACAATAGTAATTTTGTATAAGATGATCATGGTTTTATAACCTTAGTGTGCATATGTGAAGGTTGTTGATATTTCAAATTATTGTAACTCATTATTAGTATGCCAGATTAAAGAGAAATAAGTCCTTTTATTCTTATTATTATTATTATTTATATATCTTAAACATGATCATTCTTGGCATGTTACGTGCAAGTTATAGCTTCATGCCTAAATACAATACTCATATTTTTATTTAAACATGGAAATATTACTTAATGACCCCTATTTGATTCATTTTTTGCATATATACTAAATTTAATCATTTAATTTATCTGGATAGGAAGCTACCCTCTCATATTTTATTATTGGTTAATGTAATTAGTTATAAGAATGGTATATTTGTTAATTATATTATATTTCTTATATTATTATATTATAATTTTATAAATCATAATGTTCAATATAATAGTTGCTCTCAGAAGGTGTAATAGACCATCTAGGCTAAGTAGCTAAGGTTACAACTGAATGCTTTTAATTTGTTTTTTGTGGATGAATACATTGATATACAAACTTGTAGTATTTTTCTAATGTGAATGAGTGTAATATTCAACTACACAATGAGTATTTTATAAATGGTTAAACTTGACTACATAATATTCATCTGGAAAATACAACTTAGGTATTTATGAATACTTCTACTTCTTGTGATATGTAATAAATTGAAATATTATATTTTTGTTTAAAATATTTACTCACATCTAGTTATAGATGGATAAATAATATTAAATACACTTATAATATCTATTCATAGTATAAGGGGATACTTAGTGATGCCAAACCTTCTTATATTGTTTTTATGTTGTGTTTTTATTGAATATATCAACTGGTATAAGGATTATGTGGCTATTATTTCTAAAAAAACCTGTTTAGGTTAAGGAAACTAAGATATACAAAGGAATGCCAATGCAAGTAAATGTTGAAGTGATAATTATAGATCTATGATATTATTTAGAATAGACAAGATATTTATACTTAATTTTTTATTGAGTAATAAAATCTTATGAGAATGTTTGATAACTATACATACATGTACCATTTCATCTTGAATATGTTAACTTCCATCCACTAACCAATGATGATTTGGAATATGATCACCTAGTTGTGTGTGAATATAGATAATTAGGTCACAAAATGAAAGGTATATACAATAATAAATATGGTGTTTTGTTTAATCAAATAATTGGTATTCTAGTAAGACCTATATTCATGACTTTAGTCAAATTTACTATTGAATGTTATTAGTATAACTCAGAGTACATGATATATTTAAATTATAGGTCATATATGAAATTTGTATACTTGAATTATCCTATGGAAGATTTTTCCTGAGATGATGTAATGATCATTTGAATATAATTAGTGATTTAGATAACTAAATATAATATGTATGTTTCTAATGTATGCTTACATGTACTAGTCTAAATAAATAATACATGCATTTGATGAAGATAATTGATTAGATAAGTAATTGTTTGGTTAGTTTGTGTGTTTAAAAGGACTCAAAGGAAGGTTAATATTATGGTTGTCTTAGACTTATCTATTAGAACAATGAGAGGTGGTGTTAAGATTTAATTTTGTAATGTGTCATTAGTGGTTAAATAAATTTTATATGATGCCTTATTTGAAAAAGGTATTAAGGATTAATTTTTAGAATGAATTTACTTTATCTTAATGTTATAGTGATGTTCTAAGTTGATATATATGTTATTCCTAGTCTAAATATTTTTACATTGTTATGTTTCTAACTTGTTAAAAATAGTTCATTTCTGGAAACAAAATGTAAGAATATAGTACTTGATCACTACTATAGAAGTTTGTGTAATTTAATTTGATGATGTTATCCAAAGTTGAGATAATTAGAGCTATGGAAATCCTTGGCTTAGTACTATAGGTTAATTGAGTAATAAGATGAAAATGGTACACATTTGACAAGGATGATCTCAATTATTATGGGTAAACTTATTATGAAAGTTACATTCAATATTTAAATGCATTGAGTTTCTAATAAAGTATTAATTGGATTGACTCTATTATAAAGAATAAAGTTTTATTATGGTATCTTTGTTTTTAGTTATGTTGAAAATATTAGTTATAAATACTTGATTGAATTTAATATTTTATACTCAACATATTGATTTTGAACGTTTTAGATTATTTTTAATAACCCATTATAGAGTAATTATGCAATAGCTGGTATAAATAGTAAAGTAATAGTTTAAAATGGATATTATGTAAATGAATAATCTCTAAAAAGAAAGGATGATTCATTGGTTGTTGCTTATGTACATGTTTTAAATGTCTCCTGACTTGGATTGGAAACCTTAACTTCATTATTAAAATTAATTAAGTTTGTGATGATTAAATATTTGTCATACTATGAATAACTAACCCTTATCTATGGGAATATTACTAGTGTTATAGTCAATATTTAATTAATATATATAATACATGTATTATTTGATTTAAATTAACATCAATGATATAATGGTTGTGAGTATCATTTGGTATTTTATCATTAAATAAATATTACTCTTAGAGTTATGATTAAGATTAACCTAAAAGGTATATATTATATTTTTTATTAGATAAGGTTAAAATATGGGTTGAGGGTACCATGCCCATTACATATAAGTTCAAAAGATAAATGGGATAAAGTTGTAGGAATAAAATATACAAAACTCAAAAACTAGCTAAAATCATTGTCTTTAACCAAATGGATGCTAAAAATGAGCAAAAAGACTACAAAAAACTAGACACCAGAAGATAACTAGTCCAAATATTAAGACTCTAAATAGAGAACCAATTTTTTGGTCCCCATGTTCTCAATTTTATTTTCATTACCTCTGGTTCAATTTATAATTCCCTACATAGTTTCAGTGATGGGCCTCTTCCTCTTCAACCCTATAGATTTGAATTCCTCCTTCCCCTATTCAGACTCCATCTTATCTTATTCTCTTCCTCCACTATGACTATTACTTATTCCCTAAGGAGTTTTTCTAGCATTAAATTCTTCCTCCTCTTGTTGAAAGTCACCCTTACTCAAAGAGAAATCACCTAGGGCTAGCAAAGACTTTAGCTTTATGAACTCATCTAAGATTTACATGCTCAGTAACTTTTAAATGGCCACCTTAGTCTACAATTTGTCCATAGACTATTCAATTTCAAAATTAAAATTAAAATTGAAGGGAAAATAGCCCATGTTGGTGATGGGTTTAACATGTTAACTGGGACTCCCTTATGGCTGCCTTTGGGTTGGAAATCCTCTTGGATGTTATTTGCTCTGAATCCTTCATTCTATCCCCTTGTAGGTTCTATTTCTAGTTATGATAAAAATGTGCCATCCCTATCTGATTCCTCCTTATCAATTGCTATATGTATAGACTCAGAAACTAACTTGATCCAAATGGGTTCCCCATTTTGACTAAGATAAAGATAATCCTCTGATGAATTATATCAACTAAGGGATTGATTTTAAAGTTAGTGATAGAAAATTCTAGATATTTTAGTAAAAAGAAGGGGATATTGATTGGGTGACCTATAAAGTGATTAAGGATCAATAAATGGTGATAAAAAATAATTGTATGCTTTCTCTTAAGAGTGATATATTTCATAATTTAAAGATAAACATCTACCCACTTCTTGGGAAGATCAACCTTAAGAAGCCCTTTTTTTTTTAATGACTTAGGTTTTTTCTTCTTTGCATTGTAAAAGATACAAAATAGTTCATTTTTCTCTTTTTATCTTTAAAAGCATTTACACCATTGCAATCCATACCTGTAATGTCACTAATGATTTCTTCAGTGACCGTAAGTTTCAATCCATGCATATAAACCTCCCTTTCATTCTAGCCTCTTGAAAAATCTCTAGAAATCACTGCATCATGGCCAACTAGTATCTCCATGAAACTTATGATCCCACCCTTTACCATTTTTTTCTATACGTAAGTGTATTATTTCACCTCAATGTAGGATATGGGCTCAACTCTATCATGGTCACCTCCCATTTTAGACTATTTTCTTTCTCTATATTTTTCATGAGCAGAGCCACTTGTTGTTAAATCTAAAGTAATATTGATTACTTTTCCTTTAAACTTATTATAAAGTAATATTAAGTCTGTTCACTCATATGAAATTTTGAGGCATGGATGAGGCATGATATATATACATGTGAAAAATCTCCTCCACCCTTACTGATTATATTTATCAATAATGATATGCATAAGATCATTTATTTGGTTATCTTTTTCAATTTCAATGATGGGCATGACATTAGTAGGAAATTCCATGTCACCTTACCAATGGGTATAGAGTTAATGAATGACATGACAATGTCATTATATTTATTCTATGAAATATGAATTTTTTGTATAATAAATTTCAAGTCTATTTTGATGATTAGTATAAGTATGTTATACTTGAAATTATTATAAAGGCAAGGTAATGATGCACATATTCCTCTTATTTTATTCAGTGGGAAGTATTATGGGAAAAATTTAAAGTTTGAAATTATGGACTATTATAATACAATGCATTAATAAATTAGTGTTTAAACATGTTAAGGGAAATTTTAAGTTGAATTCACCTTTAATTTATCTTAATAAATTATTTTGAGATTAAATATATCTTTTGGAGGAATATAAGGAAATTATAAAATGTCTTACCTTGATTGAGATAAATTAGGGAAAGTAGTAGACCCTAATACGCACTAGTCAATTTAATGAGTAATTTGTTCATCAAGAAAACTTTAATTTAACTTTTCCTTACTATTCTCCTTGAGGTAAAATATAACCCGTAGGGAAATCTAATGATATTTTTTAGAGTTTATTCATGGACCTATCATGTCTACACATATCTATGATTGTTATCATACATAAATATGCATGTTGTCTCACACAAAATCAATTGATTTTTTATTGGATTGAAAAATCAAAAGAATATATACTCACTCAGTGTTTACAAATATGTGATCGAACATTATTTTTATACATGATTATTCAAAAATAAATTAGTAGTATTTCTAAGGATATGACATTATTATCATATCATAATTTTCTACCTTAGGGATCTTTGGAGAAAACAAATTTCCTAAAAATAACATGAATTGGTAGAGTTGTGGGTGCCAAAAACCATGCTTTAGGAAATAGAGAAAGAAAAACAAATGATAGAAATAGGTGAATGGATAAATCTCCTCCTAATGATGGTAATAACCATGGCATTGATAATAATATTAGTTCTAATTATCTAATGGGGAATGATGATCTTATGGTTTGTATTCTTGGAGTATTTACTACCATCCAAGAAAGACTAGAAGCTTAATAAAATAGAGTGGCTAACTTGGAAGGCCACAACCATGACAATAATCACATAAAAAATAAATTAAAAGTGGAAGGTGAATTTCAATAGCCTCAAGTTTTAATTGATAATTTTATTAAGGAGATCAAGAATCTTCCTCTATCCACCTTTGATGGAGTAAAATATGGCAATGTTGTTGAATCATGGCTAGTGATTCTACAAAAATAATCCAATCTACACAACATGATCTCTAATAATAAAGATCATATTAGAGATTATCAACTATTTAATGATACTTCCTTGAGGTGGAAACACAATTTTTATCTAAAGAGGTATGAATCTCTAACACTTGGTAAAATATGAGAGATAGTTCAAAACAATTAAATTTGAATGAAAACTATGAGTATAAAATCACTAATTTTCATCTACTAAAATATAGCAATATGACTATAACTAAATATGGTAATAGGTTTCTCAATTTGTTTCATAATGTTAAATTCATGCATGATGAACATACAAAATTAAAAATGTTAAAATTGAGCTTAAATTAACAATTGATGTGTGATGCAAAAATGAAAAATATATGTACCTTGAGTGTTGTAATAGAATTTGCCCATAAAGTTGAGGAGAAATAAAATCTTTGCCTCAATGATAGATAAGAGTTTATAAATAATAGACATTAGTCTAAATATAAATATTTATTACCTATTGGGAATAATTTTAAAATTAAGGAATAGAATAATAAATTTAGGGAAAACAAAAATAATTACATGAACTTTAAAAGTTATAATAATGGTTCAAAATCTAAGAATTTTCCCAAATTTGTCCATGCAAATAGAAATCAAACCCAAACCAATCAGTGTGGATGAGAAACCAATTTTAATGCTAATAATGTGGTTATAATAACTATATTAAATATTTCCCAAGGTATGGGAGATCAACCTACAACAATAGAGTGTATGGAATTGACAATCAGAATGTAGATTTAAAATCCACCTTGATTAAGATAAGAGGTATAATATCTACTTTTTCCTTGGTTGTTTTAATTGATTATATAGATATAAATTATTTTATCTATCATCATATTATAATTAAATGTAAATTAAAACCCACTAAATTCAAATAAGGATGGAATGTAGAGCTTGGCTTAGAAAAAGAATTCATGGAACAAGATGAGCTTGATTTAAGTATATTTAATACAATTATAAATATAATTTTGGAAACTTTAATGTCTTATAACCAAATTATTGGCATGTATTGGATAAAAAAACATAAATATAGGTTTGATTATTACAATAAAAATATACAATGCTTTGATGACTTTGGTAACTTAGTAAAAATCTGAGGAATATTGAAACCCATAGACCATAAAATCCTTTTATACTTGCAACTTTAAAAAGTAGTTTGAAAATTATGCAACATCTATATCATTCAATTTTAATATATTTATAAATAAAAATAACATTCTCTAAGGGACTTTCTAGTCTTAATATAAATTAAGGATGTGTTTCCCAAATAACTTCTTAGGTTACCACCAAAAAGGGATTTCAACTTTGTAATTGATATTATACCTATATTTGCACATGTATGTAAAGCCCTATATATAATGAATGTAGCAAGTTTTTTATAGCTCACAATGAAATGAAAACAACTCTATAATAATGGATTAATCAAACCAAGTGTTTGTCCTTATGGTGCTCCTGTTATCATTTTGAAGAAGAAAGATGAAACATGAAGTATTTTCATTGATTACAAAATGTTAAACAAAATCACATTTACCAAGAATAAATATTATTTTCTTAGAATATTTTATATATATATATATATATATATATATATATATATATATATATATATTTGATATTTATTGGTTTTGGTGGAATCCTTATCCTATATGCTTTTGAATGGAGCTCCAATCAGTTTGGGACACAATTACAGGCCCACATCCCTAGTGATCATCTATCAGAAGTATAAGAATTACCAATAATAGACATAACCAACCAAATACAACCAATGAGAAACTATAACTAGCTTAAAAATACCATCAACAATGACAAATAGCCCAGGAATACCAATGATCAACCATAACTAGCATCTGATATGAAACTGATATTTGAACTTGGGTGGTTCTTGAAGCAACCAAGTCACTTTACCAACTCACCCATATCTCATCAGTGAATATATAATATTTTTAATTATAATATGGATGTTTTAATTTATCTAATATTGACCTTAAATTTGGGTATTATTATCTCCAAATCAATGAATATGTGTATAAGACTACCTTTAGGACTCAGTGTGAAAATTATGGATTCATTGTCATGACATTTGTCTTGATTAATGCACGTAAAACAATCATAAACTTAATAAATAATGTGTTCAAGGATTTATTGGGTCAATTCGTGTTATTTTTAAGGATTATATCCTTGTTTATTTCAATAATGGTGTTGAACATGATAACACCTACATTTAGTCTTACAGATACTAAGGGAACATAAGACCTATGGTAAATTTTCAAAATTTTCTTTTTATTAGACTAATATTCATGATTTGAGCCATATAATCTATAAAGAGGGTATTTTTTATCCCACTAAGATCAAGGCTATAAAATAGTGTCCCACTCCTAAGAATGTTTATGATGTGTTAAGCTTTATGAGACTAGCTAGTTATTATCATGAGTTTATGGATTTTTTTTGAATAGTTAATCCTATTACATCCTTGCAATGCAAGGGTAATATGTTTGTTTGGTTACCTCAATGTGAATAACATTTTATAAGGCTTAAGGAAAAACTCATTTTAAAAAAAATATGTGTTGTACCTAAGCCTAATGAAAATACTAAAATTTGGTTGATTCATCTATTAACGGTTTTGGTAGTATTCTAACCTGAGATGGTATATTAGTTTTATATGAATCTCAAAAATTGAAGGATCATGAGAAGAATTATCCTAATCATGACATGGAACTAGTTGTTGTTGTGCATGAAATAAAAACATGAAAGTGTTTAATATTTGATAAGCATTTTAAAATTAAATCAAACCATCACAACCTTGAAAAGCTTTATTCACAAGATGATTTTAATTTTAGATGATGAATATGAACATATTTTATCAATAATTTTGATATGGACATTTCTTATGTGAAGGGTAAGTAAAATTATGATATTAATGCATTCAATAGACAAACTTACTTAGTTTCACTTATTTTGAGATATAATTTAAGAAATTTGGTGTTGTAAAAATAATTAACTAATGTAATTTACAAATAAATTTGTGTATAATTATCCAAATAACCTACATCTAAGACATTTTTAGATTACTCAGACTCAAATGGTATTTTGAGGTGTCAAGATATAATTTATGTGCCTAATTTTGGTATGTTAAGATATTAAATACTAAAATAAGTACATATTTCACCTTAATTTTCTCATTTTGGTGTCACTAAAATGAAAAAAAAACTAAAAAGGTATTATTTTTGGCTTGGTTTGAAGAACCATGTAGTTGATTTTATTGTAAAAATCTTAGAATGCTAGCAAGATAAATCCAAGCATTGTCACCCAAGAGATTTAATTTATCCCCATGATGTACCATAAGATAAATGGGTTGTAATATCAATGGATTTGATATTGATATTTCCTAAGTGTCAAGGTCATTATAATATTAACTTAGTGGTGATTGATAAGTTCACCAAAGTCACACATTTTATTAATAGTAATCTAATTAATGATGCCTTTATTTTCACTAAAAGGTTTATGAAGGCAATTTTTTTCCTTCATGGATTTTTAAAATTTATTATATCTGATAGAGATAAGTTATTCACTTTAATATTTTGGAATAATTTTACTTTTGCTTTTGGAACATGTTTAAATTTTAGTTTTACCTGCCACCCAAAAATGAATAGTCAAATTGAAAGGTTGAATCAGATAGTATAATATATGATGAGAATTTATGTTATGGATTAAATAATCATGTGTTAATAATACCAAAATTTATTTGAATTTTATTACAACAATATTTATCATTTTTTGATAAAAAAGGATCATTTTCAAGCTTTTTATGGATGAAAATACTAAACTCCCCTTAGAAAATTTTGGAGAATAGAACTATTGTTAGACATGAAATTTTGAAAAAATTATGACACATATATGGTTATTAGTCATAAAATGATGAAATATACCTTTTATAGGCACAATTTTATGTAGACATGAAGATAACACTTGGATATTTTGTGTTGTGGGATAAAGGTTTTCTAAGAGTTAGGCATTAGAAAAGTTTGATCAAGTTTGGGAAATCTTCCAAACTAGTTCCACACTATGTTTTACATGTTAAATCAAATAAAACATCATTCCTATTTATTATTGAATATTTATTACTTATTTTTTATCAATGATTTATAATGTATTTCATGTTTATTTGTTGATAAAGTATGTGTTTGATCCTTCTCAATTTTTTTATTGGAATAATCTTTAAGTCTTGGAAGAGGATATAATTCAACTAGACCCAAGTAAGTTCCTATAACATTACAACATTAAGTTTAAAAATAAATACATTAAATAGGTGTGGTCTAATGGGATCAACTTTAGTGTGAGATAAGTTCCACTTGGGATGATTAAAATATTTTCTCATAATATTAACCTCATTTATGTATACATTGGGATGATGCCTCCTTTAAGGTGGTATGGATTTCATATCCCAATTTTTATATATTAATAATAAAACTACCTACACTTATATAATTAGACTTCTTGTTTAGGATATTTTATTATTAAATATTATGATGTACTTGTTTATTTATAGGTGAAAAAATATTATCACCTAAACATAATGGTTTATTTATTACAACTATTTAGTTTCAATCTTTACAATAATATGTGTGTGTGTATGTGTGTGTGTTTTCATTCAAGTACTACTGATATTTTTTTAATGTTCCAAGTTGTATATGGTGAACTAGGCCTGATGATGAAAGGGTTTTACATGTAGATAAATATGCAATATACATGTATACACATGTATGTAACTAATTGAGAGAGATACTTTCCACCTTACATGAATGTTTTTGCATAATGTAATTGATCAATATTATGTGTACTTATTTTTGTTTACCCTATATTAGGGTGGTTTAGATAATTTATTCATTTATTGATCAAATTTTTTACATTTTTTCACATGTTATTTCAACATCAAATGCATCATTAATGTATTTAGTTTTTCAAGGACAATGTTGCATATTAAAATTATTCCTTAGAAATAATGAGAAGAAATAACATAAATATTAATATTAATTTATTTTTTATTACATTTTCATTGTTTGGGATTATTTTGTTTTTTAATGCACTTATAGTTCAATCTTATTTCATGTGTCAATAGCTATGTTTAATTATGCATCGTTGTGTTAACATGTCATAGAAATTACCATTTTTTTATTGTTATAAAAACTTCTTGGAAAAAAGGAACATATAAGTGCTTGGATTTGATATTAATCCAATACCACACCTTGGAAATTGTTAGGATGTAATAATGATTTAAACCTTTGAATTTTTCATTATTATTTCACTTTAGTGAATTAAGCACCTAATTGCATGGTATATAGTGCCTAGTATTTAAAATACCTCACCATGATATTTAACCTTTGAAAACAAAAGGAATTTGAATATTTAGAAAGATGATTATTATTTTCAATAATATGTTAATGATTATGATCATTTTCAAATTAAAGAATGATTATTTTCATCAAGCCCTAATTCATGTGTTGACTTATTTGAAATGAAATATGAGAGAAGGAATTCAGAGGGATTAGAGAAGGGGAAGAAGGTGAGGGAGATGGTTAAAAACTATGTTACATCATATGAGAAGAATAAAGAGAGTGGGGGAGTGTGAAATAATGGAAATTTGTTTGTAGTCCACTCCACATCCTTGTTTCACTCTAAGAAATTTGTGGGAAGTTAGTGGTGGTTTTTTTAATACTTTTTGTGGAATAATATACACGTAATTAAGATAAGAGGATAAAATTATAAATTGATAAGGCAAGTGATGTTAGTATTTTAAAACTTTCATATTACTTTGGATTAAATAAGAAGTATTTCATAGTATATTATGTTATAATTCTATTAATGTTAGTTGTGTGTTGACAACCCTACTTTAAAAATCATTTTTTACTTTGAAAAGAGTTTTGGATAATCAATCAATATGAGGTGACTTAATTGGTCACATTGTGCCTTCAATTATTCCTTATTTTATTTTTTATACCATGAAATGATATATTTCATCATATGTGCCTATAAACTTGATCTCTCGTTCATTGTTATGTATTGTGGCATTATGTTTTTGTGTGGATGTTATGGTGGAGAGTATAAATAAACCATAGGTACCCTCTTAAATAACTTAAATGAGAGTCATGGGTGAAATATACTTAAATGGTTGAAATAATGACAAGTGGTTTATCACCCTTAGCTGCCTATCATTTGATGGTGTGTTTATTTTCCCTTGACCATCCTAAGTTCACTATGTTTTGTTGTGTTATATTTTTAATTTATTTTTTTATGGATAAATGAGGGTTAGATAGTCCTTGACCCACAATAAATATATAACCTAAACAATCCATGTTAGCCTCAAATGTAAATCTATGAGGGAATAATGTCACCAAACCCTATCTAAACTAGCCCATAAACCATAAACGAAAACTAACTCTAGAAAGAATCCATGATAGACCTAGATACAAGCCTAACCATAAAGGATAGCAATAAAAACCACCATATAAACTTGAAATACTAGAAAAACCATACCAAAGGAGAATCCTTATAGCCTTCAGATTTTGAGATTAAACAACCATCAAAATTCCTCATTATTTTTTACGTGAATGAAGAGTCATAGAGGTTAAGTCTAACGTAACCCATACTTTTTTATTCTTATTAATAATAGTCCATTCATCCATAATACATGATCTTCTACGATACAAATGGGTGATGACAAGATACCATCTGGGAGTCCCCCAACAACATCAGACTTATTAGTTTCTTTTAAATGATTAAGATCCCCAACCCTTTTTTTTTAGTGCACTGATTAAGAATAGTCAAAGATGACCACACCTAAATATGTTCTAAAACCTAAGGATACACTTAAAGATATCCATCACTCCCATTATTAAGAGGAGGAAATGTCAATGAAACTATAAGGTATTTAACAGTGTCAGGAATCTAGAACAACAAACATGCTCTGATCCCACTTGTCAGGATGCGAAACCGGAAACATACAATTGATTACCAAACTTCAAACAACTTAATATGCGGAAATAAACCAGATTCACCAAGTAACTAGAATTCAGAATAACACAGCATATGAGAGATAATACACAACTTGTATTAACACTTTATACAGAAAAGAATACAATAAAGAAGATGCCACTTCTTCTCCACCACCTTACAGAGGATTCCCACACCTCAAGTGAACAGTAAATCTTCTCCCCAAAGCTCTCCCTCTCACCGGTCCCAACACCCAACTCAAATACAGAGTTGGTGTTCACCTCCCATGCTCCACGCATAACACAAGTGCTCCACGCACTCCACAAGCACTCCACGTGCTCCACAAGTACTCAAGGTACTTCAAGTAGATCTCCCATGAATCTGCAACAACCTGCAATTCAACAGACCATACTTATGGAAGGAACTTCCTTGCCTTCCTCTCTTGCTCTATCCGAGTACACACCTGTACTCCAAGTAGATCCTGCCTGATACTGCTCCCTGTTGTGTTGCTGTCTGTATGACCTTGCACACCTGCAAATCAAACAATGGTTCTATTCACCTGTGAACTTCGACCTTGCATACACATACACCTACAGATCAACGATCTTACTTATCATGTAGATCTCCTATATAGGCCATGCAACTGTGACCAAGATCCTACACTCTTGAAGAACCCAGCTGGCTCTCCAATCCAGCACCAACACACCTAGTACTGTGGCACTAGGAGGAACGCACCATTGCTCTACCTCACACACAGAAGGAGCTTATAATTATGCTCTCTTACTCCCTAGCACGCTTTTCCAATACAACCATGAGTCTATTATATAGATCTCATCCAAACAATAATTAGACATCTAATTACAATAATTAGATCCGCAGCTATGAGTCTAAAATTAGCACTCATCATGCAAACACTTGGTTCGTTAGCTAACTGGCCGTAAATAGCTCGCAGTCGAACCACACAGGCGACCGACGTCGGTCCCTGTCTGCCTAGAGGTGACCGACGTCGGCCGATATATGACCGACGTAGGTTGCTTCCCTTTGCTATCCTGCCGACGTCGGCTGATCAGACCGACCCCAACTTCTCTGCAATCTTCAGCAACCTCCTCTCCTGTTTGCATCAGTGAAGCTTTTAGCTCCACAATCCTAACAATCTCCCACTTGGAGATAAACAGCTGCACTGTACCTGTACCTGTACTCTGTCTAATCTGTTTCCTAGTTTGTATCCCTCTTCAAGCTCCCACCTGAAGACAACACACCACACAACCTGTGATGTACCACCTGTCATCCGAGTACCCTGCCACATCCGAACCTACAACACCATGTAGTGAAGTCCTGACCCTGCATAGCAACACCTGCTGCCGGTCCCTCTCAGAAAACTTGAGAACCCACTTCCCCGAATTGGCTCCTAACTCTGACAGCTCCCACTGCATGGGAATATTCAGGTCTATACCAGACCTCATGTGATTTTGGACACTGTACCTGTCCAGCCCTTAGTGTGCTCCAGTTCTGTATCCCGAACCTCGCCAACACCTGATTGACATCAGCTCCCACTCGAGACAAAATCAACCAGTGATCTCCATGCCTCCCATGTCAAAGAATTCCGCTGCTCCAAACTCCTCATGACATGCCACTGAACTAACCTTACCCTTAGCTCAGCAAAACCCTGTATGTACACTCCTGCTAGCTAGCATACTATCCACATACAGCAACAGAATGATGTCATGACTCATCATCCCCCTGGTAAGACAAACCACAGTATTTACCTGACACTGACTGAAGCCATGCTTCATCCTCCACCTGTCAAACCTGGTACCACTGTCCTGCAGCTCCTCAAGACCGTATGCCTGGTCTTCCGTCTCACGTATCCGTTCTCTCTATTCTTCTACTAAGGCATCCATTCGTCTCTGTGCTTTCATCCAGCTGGCAAACCTACCAAGACACCCGTCTGGTTCTGCATCATAAACCTGCCAAGCTCACACCTGTTTCCTGGATCCTTCCTGCTATACAATCAGCAACAAGTATGAAGAAGAGGAACAACGAATTTGAGGGCCTACTTACGCCTTCAGTCCTCCGTATGGGTGTTTGAGACTCCTTGACAGCTTGCTGTCCACCCAAAATTTGTTACAGTGACCAGCCTCGGTCACTCCACAGTCTGCATCCGACCGACATCGGTTCCATGCGTCTGTACCTGACTACCAACCTGCCTGCGCTGGTGTCCCTGCTGCCGACGTCGGTCCTCCTGACCGACATCGGTCTTACATACTGCCGACGTCGGTCCCATGACCGACATCGGTCTTACCCTGCCCGACATCGCCAGCTTCGGTCTGCACATGACCGACATCGGCACCTGTCTATTCGACGCCGGTTCCTCCTGACCGACGCCGGTACCTGTGTTCGCCTGTGAGTGATGACTTTTTACCCGCGAGCTCCTTTGGATCAATCTCCATGTCCAAACTGCCCTGCTCAGATGTATCCAGCCTCATCCACTGAACTCTGTCCGCCATCTCCTCCAAGAACACCAAGGCTTTCTAGTTCTTAAGCCTATCAAATATATCTATCTTCCGCTTAAGAACATGCATCTCCTTCCTGCTCATGTGACCAAGCCTACGAAGCCACGTCTCCGCAACAGAAGAAGAATCAGTAATATAAAAAAGTAGATAAAGTATACCTGTTTTCTTACCACCAGCTAATTCAAGTGCTACCACTGTGAGAGTTCTTGTGCATCTCTCATCACCCAATCTTTCTGAAGAAATTAGCCATATCTCCAAACCTGGGACCTGCATGACCTTCATCAACACCTGTGTGTTGGCCGCCTGCAATTTCAGCTTCACTTCCCCTTTGCCAATTCTTTGGCAAGGCTTACCAGCTCCTCTACCTGGGGCTGCATGGAAAGAGGCAACCAAATCTTTTATCCAAGATTCAACTTTATCTAAGAAACTTGCAAACACATCCTGTGCAACAACACCTGCTACATCTGTATCTTCAGTTTCTTCATGCTGATCTGTTACCAACCAACAATCTTCTTTTACTTGCTCTTTCTTTCCATCAGACCGTGAGTAATCGTCTGTGCTTTTCAACTCCTCCATTCTTAGCTTACTTTGATCTGCCGTTGCTCTACTCCCACTCAATCAGAAAACCCTGAGAGTGCCCTGTAATCAAAAACACAACCTGCTTCCTGCAACCTTAGCTCTGATACCACTTGTTGGTATCGAGCTAAGAACCTACAACCAAGGCTCTGATACCACTTGTCAGGAATCTAGAACAACAAACATGCTCTGATCCCACTTGTCAGGATGCGAAACCGGAAACATACAATTGATTACCAAACTTCAAACAACTTAATATGCGGAAATAAACCAGATTCACCAAGTAACTAGAATTCAGAATAACACAGCATATGAGAGACAATACACAACTTGTATTAACACTTTATACAGAAAAGAATACAATAAAGAAGATGCCACTTCTTCTCCACCACCTTACAGAGGATTCCCACACCTCAAGTGAACAGTAAATCTTCTCCCCAAAGCTCTCCCTCTCACCGGTCCCAACACCCAACTCAAATACAGAGTTGGTGTTCACCTCCCATGCTCCACGCATAACACAAGTGCTCCACGCACTCCACAAGCACTCCACGTGCTCCACAAGTACTCAAGGTACTTCAAGTAGATCTCCCATGAATCTGCAACAACCTGTAATTCAACAGACCATACTTATGGAAGGAACTTCCTTGCCTTCCTCTCTTGCTCTATCCGAGTACACACCTGTACTCCAAGTAGATCCTGCCTGATACTGCTCCCTGTTGTGTTGCTGTCTGTATGACCTTGCACACCTGCAAATCAAACAATGGTTCTATTCACCTGTGAACCTCGACCTTGCATACACATACACCTGCAGATCAACGATCTTACTTATCATGTAGATCTCCTATATAGGCCATGCAACTGTGACCAAGATCCTACACTCTTGAAGAACCCAGCTGGCTCTCCAATCCAGCACCAACACACCTGGTACTGTGGCACTAGGAGGAACGCACCATTGCTCTACCTCACACACAGAAGGAGCTTATAATTATGCTCTCTTACTCCCTAGCATGCTTTTCCAATACAACCATGAGTCTATTATATAGATCTCATCCAAACAATAATTAGACATCTAATTACAATAATTAGATCCGCAGCTATGAGTCTAAAATTAGCACTCATCATGCAAACACTTGGTTCGTTAGCTAACTGGCCGTAAATAGCTCGTAGTCGAACCACACAGGCGACCGACGTCGGTCCCTGTCTGCCTAGAGGTGACCGACGTCGGCCGATATATGACCGACGTAGGTTGCTTCCCTTTGCTATCCTGCCGACGTCGGCTGATCAGACCGACCCCAACTTCTCTGCAATCTTCAGCAACCTCCTCTCCTGTTTGCATCAGTGAAGCTTTTAGCTCCACAATCCTAACAAACAGTAACATATTTTCACCAAAAAGAGTCAAATTTATGCTTGGAATAGGATAAATATGAGGTAAAATGCCTATGTGATAAGAATATATGAAATATAAATGGAAATACCCCATAGTCAAGGTTTTAATACTAGGTCTAAACATTGACCCTTAATTCAATGGAAGTAGGGAGGTCCAACGATAAATCCAAGTTAACAAAGATTTGAGTAAAGGTGTTGTATGAATAGGCAGAAGCAGAGGCATAAATTACCAACATTTTCTTAATGGAACAACAAATGGATATTAAGAAAGAGATGACCCAAAACTAGAGAGGAAGATAAGGCAAATGAACCCAAATAGGCCTAACAATAATATTTTCAAGTAGAGGATTGAAGGAAGGGCACTGGGTTTTTATGAGTATATCCTAATCCGAATACTAGAGATTATCTTGAGACACTAATTTTGATCTACCAAGATATAAAATAACATAATAAATAATACCGTATGGTAGGGGTAAATATCTAGATTGTATTCCTAGAGAGGTTGCCAAGATTTAAAAATTCACTAATACAAGGTAGGAAGGATCAACCAAAAGATATCAAATCTAGAAATTAAACTATTATAAAAAAACCATACTCATTTAAATACACCTCCTCTAGTATTCTATCTTAAAATTCCACCACCAAAATATTATTTATCACAACCATGCTCTTAAAAATATGAGATGAAACCTATTCTCCTTAAGAAACTGCATAGATGAAAGTTTTGGTCTAAAATCTCTCACCCCCATCTAAAACCTAACTTTAATATACACTATTTTCTAACATGAAGAGACATACCATATACCACATATTTTTCATTATATTGTATTCCAACTGTATATTCTCAAGGTAACCCTACGTCAAGCCTAGACTACCCCCAAGCACTTGCAGTGATGAAACATTTGTCAATTTTAGCTACACAGAAGTAAGAGTAGAGGGAGTATGAAGATCCACCATCCCATAAGTTTCATCCACAGAAGGAGACAAAACACTGGGGGAATCAAGGAGGGAAGGATTTGCATCGAATGGTTGATTCTAAGAACCCAACTTCTATGATAATCTTCTAGAGTTATGTAGTAGCTCCATTTTTTTTAACAAAGTGAAATTTCACCTTTATTTTTTATTTATTGTCTACCATTTTAAATGTTTAATTTTTGGAATTTTTTAAAACTCTCTTTAGATTATTGAATTTTTTATGATTTTATTTTTCTATTTTCCACTGCATGGGAAATGAATTCATCCTTAGGCTAGTTTTTGGGGGTGGAAAGGGCCATAGATGTATGGGCTCATCTTACTCATTTCTCTATTTTCACATATTATACAAAGAAATTATGTCATGGAAAAAAATTATTCTCACTTGCACATGGATTATTGATTGCTAAATTGAAGGCTAATTTTATTGATAAGGCATTTTACATTACATTTATTTGTAATGTAGGTATATTTTGATTGTTTTAATATATATGTGAACAATTAAAATTTGTATTGTAACTCATTGTAATAGTAATATTTTATTATACTAGCATGGCTTTAAAACCGTAGCGTGAATATGTGATTTTTTTTAAATTTCAATTTATCATAACTCATTTTGAGTATGAGAGATTAATGAGAAATAAATCATGTTGTTATTATGATTATTATTGATCTATCTAAATCTTTATTTTTCTTCACATGATAATTTAAATTTGTATATTCATGTATAAATTTGTTACTCATATTTGATTTAAATATGGTAATATTACTTAGTGACCCCTAATTGGTTAATTTTTACAAATTTAGACTAAGTTCATTCATTCATTTACTCTAAATAACAAGTTACCCTCTCATATTTACTTATTAGTTAATGTAGTGAATTATTATACTATTTTAAATGTTACTTGTATTATGTTTATTATATTATTTTATGTATTATTTTATAAAGAATAATTATCATTTTAATAGGTGCTTGAAAATGGTATAATAAACCATTATGAATAGGCAATTGAGGTTATAGGTGAATGCTTGTAATTTATTATCTATAGATGAATACATTGATATAGAGACCTGAGATATTTTTATGATGTGAATGAGTTTAATACTAAACAACCTAATGAGATTATTGAAAATGGTTAAAATTGACTAAATAATATTTAACTGGAAAATATGACTTAGATATGTTGTTTTTGAATACTTGTACATTTTTTGATATGAAATAACTTGAAATATTATCTCTATGTTTATAAGAGATATTAAATTATATTTTTAAATGGAAAAATATTAATAATTTCACTTAGATTATTTATTAATAGTAAAGGGGAAACTTAGTGATACTAACTATTATTATATTATTAATATATTATGTTATTATTGAATGTATCAACTAATATAAGGATAATGTTGTTGGTATGTCTATAGAAACTAAGATGGGTTAAGGAAACTAAGATATACAGAGGAATACAACATGAATAAATGTTTAAGTGAGAATTATTAAACTATAATGTTATTTAAAACTGACAAAATATCTATATATAATTTTTTTGTTGAGTTGTGGACTATAGTGTGAATGTTTGATCATTATTCATATACATAACATTGGATCTAGAATATGTCAACATTCATCCATTGGGAAAAGATTTTTTGGAGTATTATTACCTAGTGGTGTGTGAATACAAATAATAAGGTCACAATATGAAAGGTATATATAACTAGAAATATCTTGTTATTTTTAATCCAAGAATTGGTATTCTATCAAAACCTAGATCTATGGCTTGAGTTAAATGTACTATTTGATGTTATTTGTATAACTCAAATTACATGATATATTTGAATTATAGGTTTTATATGTAAATTTAATAATCTATTTATCCTATGGAATATTATACCTGAAATTATGTGATGAGTATTTTAGTGTGATTAGTGATTTAATTAACTAAATATAATCTTTATGTTTCTAATATCTCCTTAACTGGTAGTTTAAATAAATATTTCATGAATTTGATGAAGTCATGTGAATAGATAATAAATTTATCAATTATTCCATGTATTGTATAATCCTAAAATTAATGTCATTAACAATAGGTTTTTAATATATTTCTCTATTGTAAACTTGAGAAGTGGTACTAATATTTACTTTTGTAATGTGTTCTTAGTGTTGTCAAATTTTGCCACCATTGGTTAAGGTTGGTTATGTGCAAGTTTTCAATAAGACTACATTCATGGAGTGAAGAATAGGGAAGATATAAAAAAAATCACACAACCTTACTAAATCCAAAAAAAATCTTGGGAACATATCACAGGTTAAATTTTTGATAGAGGTTTCTTCTACTTCTCTAATAATCTAGTTGCAAGCTAGTAAAGACAATTTTTAAATGTTTGTTTTATGAAGGAGAAGAAGATTTTTATAAAATGGTATTATGGGATATTTTTTACCCTATTAACTCAATATTAAATTCATTTTTTTTATTCTATGGGTTATTAACTTTATGATAAATCATTAATAAGTAAAAATGCTCTAAAACCCTTATTAAACCCTAATGACTCAATTTATGCAATATGTTTGCATTTTTAACTTATTTAATGTAAAATAAAAGTAATTTGAGATATTATGTGGAATAAATTATCTTAATATACCTTAATAAATGAAAATTTCAAGGTAAATAATGGATAAAATCATTGGTACAGGGTGTAAGATTTTAAATAATCAATAGAGACAATAAAAAAGGCATTTTTTGAGAAGTCTAAGTGTTTATTTGAGTGTATAAAATGGTTGTAATGCTGATATATATTATTAAATTTAATAATTAAAAAATATTTAAGTATATATTACTCATAAAACTCAATAAACTAACAAAACATAGACCTACATGCATTCATAAATGAGATTGTGCAAGCTAGGAAACACAAAAT
The DNA here is from genome assembly GCA_037957365.1 of Torreya grandis. Classification (NCBI taxonomy): domain Eukaryota; kingdom Viridiplantae; phylum Streptophyta; class Pinopsida; order Cupressales; family Taxaceae; genus Torreya; species Torreya grandis. The sequence continues at coordinate 1,887,064 of JARHVA010002900.1, forward strand.
GTGCATATTTTGATTTTACTAAATGAAATATCTTTAAATTTGACATGGAGGTATGTTTTTATATCATTTAATGTTTAAATTTGTTTTAATGTCCTTAATATACTTGAGGAGAGTTAAATTACAAAACACAGATATATTCATGAAGGAACTCAATGTTTTTTCACTATTTTGCTCACAAATGGAGTTGGAAATGAGTGTTTCAAATCCTTTCAAGGGAAAAATATTATTTTATAGTTTATATAATTAATTTAAAGGTCTTAATAAATTATAATTAAATTAAAATCAACTCAAAATAGGCTCATCCCAAAGAAAAACATTTCCAGGTCACCTTATGGGTAGCAAGTAGGCACTTTTTATGAATTTTTGTTTGGGAGTTTGGTGAAGAGGTTTGGATATTTTATAAATTTTAAAAGTATAACCAATTATACCTATAAAATAGAATATTAGGAGTTTATTTTGAGTTATAAAACTCATTTTATGCCGCCTAATCCAAATTAGGGTTTTTTGAGGCCTTGAGAGCTTAAAATGGCATTTTTTATGTTGTAAGTGGAATTTGGAGCTAAAAAATTGTTTGAAGGTATATGAAACAATTTTTATGATGTTAAAATATTATTTAAACTCATATATTAAAAAAAAATCAAATTCATCAAGTTCCATGTTCTCATGTTGTATTCAAGAAGCTTGCCAAAACCCTAAAAGATAGATATATCTAGAAGAACCAGTATAGAGAGTTGTGATTGTCATCATCAAATGCATAATAAAAAATAATATTTAATGAAGTGTTTATTATATTAAATATTCAATAATTTATATCTCTCTACTATACCCATTTGATCTAAATTTAGAAAAGTCAAATCAAACACATATTCTCTTAGCTATCTAGAGATCAAGAAAGGGTTAAATATTTATTTTCAAGATGAAATCAAGTTTGAAATTAGTATCCATAAACATGAAATAATATTATCTCATAATATTCCCATTTTTCATAATTTTATAAAAGGTCAAGAAGTCAAATATGTATCCAAGTTGCAAGTCAAGATAGCTTAAGCCAAACTCCAAGTTGCAAGTCAAGAAGCTCAAGTCAAACTCTAAAATGCATGTAAGGTAAATGAAGTCAAACTCAAAGATGAAATCAAGATAAATAGCATAAAAAGTAAATATTAATGTAAGATAAAAATGAGTTAATTTAATATTAATAGGATTATAATGTAATATCAAAAGGAGATAACTGAAGATGACCAATCTCTTCAAGACTAAAGACAATCAAAGTATGCATGTTAACCTTTACATTTTCAAAACACATTAAAACTTATCTCTCTCTCTCTTAATACACAATAATCCAAGGGAAGAAGGTTTAAAATACAAATTTACTTTGTAGTAATTGGTAATTTTAATTTTTAATGAAAGTTTGAGATGAAGATGGAGTTGAAGGAGGAGTGAACTATGACTAGATAGGGACTCATTCCTAGTTTAGATCTACTTGTCTCCACTCCCCTTACCTTATATTTTATATATGTATAATAATTTTTATAATTTCATGAGGATATTATGATTTTTTATTAAATAAATTCTTCCAAAATTTGTATTACATCACATTTGAAGCAATAAAGAGCTGATTTTTACTCCATTTTCAAGTTGTTCATGAAGTGTGCGCTTAATATTCATTGATGTAACTTAGTGAATGACTAATTTTCCTATTTTTATGTTTAAATTATTCACCTTTATTAAGAAAAAAATAAATCTTATATGTCATATAAATTGTCTAAGTCTAATATATACCTAATCTAAAAGTGAATTCAACCATTGTTCATTCCTTTTAAGCAAGTGTGAATGCTTGTCTAGACCTATGTGTGAAATATTGATGCAAGACTCATTATATTAAGATGAAGTGAAAGTGTGAATTTTATTTAGATTCTAATATGTATCAATTATGTACATAATTAAACTTAATACTGGTGTATCACCCTAATTTATAGTTTTTATATTTATTTTCAGCTTGAGAATTACTCTTACCTTTTTCCTAGTCAAGAAATCACTATCTGGGAGAGTTTAGAGAGAAGTGGGTGAGTGTAAAAAATGGAAAAATACTTAATTTGGATATTATATCTAAAATAATTTCACCCATACCTTTTATAACTTCCATTATATCAACAAGAGTGATAATAATCACACATTCTTGCAACGATGTACTTCTGAATGATAATGATTAGTGGATATAACAATGTTATAAGATGTCATGTCTGAAAATTTATCCAAGATTAAGTTTTAGAGTGTTTAATTTATATTAAATTTAAATTTTTATTTTTAGTTTATATATATATATATATATATGTATGTATGTATGTATATGTATATGTATATGTATATATGTATATATGTATATACATATATATATATATATGTATACATATATATATATATATGTATATATATATGTATATATATATGTATATATATATATATGTATATACATATATATATACATATATATATATATATACATATATATATATATATACACATATATACATATATACATACATATACATATATATACATATATATATACACACATATATATATATAAACTCAAAATAAAAATTTAAATTTAATATAAATTAAACACTCTAAAACTTAATCTTGGATAAATTTTCAGACATGACATCTTATAACATTGTTATATCCACTAATCATTATCATTCAGAAGTGCATCGTTGCAAGAATGTGTGATTATTGTCACTCTTGTTGATATATGTTATTTTTGGTATAATTATTTTTACATTGTTGTGTTTCCAACTTATTACAACTAGTTCAATGCTTAAAATGAAATGAAATAATATAGTCCTTGATCTACTCTAAAAGCTTGGTGTAATTTTATTTGACGTTACTATAAAATTATGAGATATTTAGAGCTATGAAAAATATTAATCCATTCAT